>WBNQ01071795.1:3262-15065 GCA_013401375.1 Spizella passerina | reverse complement strand
TGTTATTTTGTATCATATTGTATTATATTCATATAATTGTATAGCACTTTGTTAAGCTAATCTTTAAGTTCTCAAAAACGTTAAACTATTTGAGAGTGCTAGAATAATATATAGATAAATTGANCCTGGAGAACTTTGGCCAGCACCAAATTGATAAATTGATATGGCTGCAAGTGAATGGTGACAGTATATATAAAATTAGGGTTGGTGTGCTGCTTGGATAAGGGGAAGGTTATAGAAATATTTTTTATTCATTGCAGCACTTTGCACTGTCCTGGTAAAAGCACTCTGATGCTGCAGTCCCACTGAGAGCAGCGTTTCAAAAGCTGATGGTGCAGCTCCTGATGTTTGAAGGACACCAGTAACTTTGGATTTGTTTGCATTTCTTTATTTTCAGCCTTCCCTTGGAGTGAAGAAGCCAAGTAAAGCCCTGCTGTATGTCATTCTGAGCCCTGTGGGCCCTTACTTTGCAAGTGGAACCTTTAATCCAATATCCTTGTGGGCAGATCCAAAGTATGTGAGAGCGTGGAAAGGGGGAACAGGAGACTGCAAGGTGGGAGGGTAAGAAATCATCATCCTGCCTTTCCTACACAGCTCCCAAAGCAGATTTGGTCTTTAGTGAAGTATCTAATCCAGCAGAAACACAGACATTAAATTTAGTAGTTAAATAAACAACATACTACAACGAAGAGTTCAAAATTCTACTTTGCAAATATTACTTTTGCAACTCACTTGCATATTTTTGTTTGAATATTACAGCCAGTTGATTTTTTTGCAGCATCTCAAGCAGAAGAAGTGCACCTGGAAGGTGTCCCTGAAATTCTTTGGCTCTTGCCCTTGCAATTCCTGAAGATGCTAGTTCTCTTAATATCTTTTATTAGAAAAAAGCCCCCTCACCTCTGGTGTTTTTTGTGCTCCAGGAGTTTCATCTAATGTATATCACCCACCTGACATGAGGTAGATGAATTTAAAAAAACACCAACCAAAAAGCCTAAGAAAAACACCAAAAAACCCCAAAACCTGGAGGGGAATTGTTGCTCCCTCTCCAGGATGCCAACTGCTAAATAAAGATAAATGCTTTCTGAGGGTTTTCAGTTGTAATAATTACAATGTCCAGAATATGGAACAAGAGGTATGTTAATACAATTTGAAGGATATGTTTGAGTTGTTGGTGCTGTTCAGCCCTTCAAAGATTTCGGTTTGTAGGTACAAACACTCTAGTAAAATGCTGGTGGAATATTTCCAGTGAAAATATCCCAGGGCCAAGCAGTGACTGTTGCAGAGCACTTGCTCATGAGGTAGATGTGCCCAAAATCTTGTTTAAATGGAGAAGATGCCCAACCAGGTACTCATAACTCTTTGGGTTCTTTTTTCCCCTGAAGGAATTATGGTTCTTCTATTTATGCCCAGCAAGAAGCCGTGGAGTTGGGCTGCCAGCAGGTTTTGTGGCTCTATGGAGAAGATCACCAAATAACTGAAGTTGGAACAATGAATCTGTTTCTCTACTGGATAAATGAAAATGGAGGTATGGTGACATAAAGTGTGAAAACTTTAACAGAGCAGATGAATGGGACTGTAATCCACAAAATGATTGTTAGAATGCAGATGATAATATTTTTAATTAAGATAGTTTAACTTAGAGGGAATGCCCATTCTGAAAGTTACTGGGTGGCTGTTATTTGTGAGAGAGGGGATCCTGGAGCAGCTGTGAGTGCTGCCTGCTGGTAACAGATCAAACTGCAGGGCTGTCCCCATGCTCAGAAGGACAGAATTCAGCCCTGCACAAGGTCATACATCACTCTGGGTGCCAGCAGCATGTTTGGGCTCCAGGAGTGTTGTTTCAGAAGCAGTGCAGATGTGCTAAAAGGCAGCTCAGGGCTGTGCAACCCTTCAGGCTCTGTAGCTTTGAGTGTGAGTGGCTCCCATCATCACTTGCTGGCCAGTCAGATATTCCTGAACCATCTCCAGAAGTATTGCAGCATCCAGTCCAAAACTCTTTGAAGAATTGCAAGTTCTGTCCAGTGGTGGCAGCGAGAGAAACACGTCAGTGGGTGTCAGGTATCAATAATGCTCAAAAGGTGCTTTCAAGATGGATCATCATTCTTTAAGCTGCTTTTACCTCTTTCTACCCACAGTCATCTCTGAGCAAGGTACATGCTGATTAAACTATTAAAACTATTAGAACTAACTATTAAAACCAGCCAACTATATGGGCATCTCAAAATTGGGTGTGCAAGTATTCAGTGCTTGTGATAGCTGCACCTGATAACTGGTTTGCAAGACTACAGGCAAGAATGAAAGAATTTTCTTCCCTTTTTTTTTTCCCAAGAAGAAAGAAGACTTTCTTTTTGAATAAAAGTAATTTTGTTTTCTCCAAGGGAATGAAGTGTTACTGAATTTCTGCATGGCAGCAGATGCAGGGGTCAGACAGATTTCATTGTAGTGTGATGGGTACCTTTGTGAACTGTCAGCTTTCTGCAGAGAACAGGCAGCATTTTGTGGAGATAGCAGTGTGCCTTGGATAATGCAGTGTGGTTGGGATCCAGCTACCTGACTTCTGTTGCTATAGGACACAAAATAAAACATCATGCACGCTGGAACTTCCAAGGTAAAAGAAGGGAAGTTTATTTTCCGACTCCAACGTTTATAGACTTTCAAAAGTGACAGTGGATTGGAGAATGAAAGTGCCCCCTCTCCAATGACACTGGACAAACCAACAGTCCATTTCCAATTCCTCCTCCTCCAGAGAGGAGTGTAAAAACAATAATTATTTACATAAAAATGTGTGAGAAACTTCTTTACAAGAATGAAAACATCAGAAGGCTTAGAAGAACTTAGAAGAACAAGGCAACATATTCCCATCTCCAGCTCTGTTGCTTGTTCTTCTGCAAAACCTTTACCACATTTGTAAGAAGGGAGATAACAGTCCTCAGTGCTGAGTGAGTCTGTAAAGCTTTATGAATGAAGTGATAAATATTAGACATTTTCTTGTGTTGCAGCAGCAGTTAATTTGTCAGTGTAGATAGATGGCCAAATTGGAGCTTAGCTGGAAAAACATGAGAATAGATTTTGGCTCATTGTGGCCCAGGGAAGGACACTGAAGCAAGGGCATAATTAGAATTCAATGTTGTCATTGTACTTGAAGCAGGAATATGCTGGAATGGTGCAGCTGCAGCCCTGTGCTGTTCCAAAGAGCTGCCACTCACTGTGCTGCCAGGGCAGGGCTCAATGCTGCCATTGTCAGGTGGCTGTGCAAACAGCTTGGCATTCCTGCCACCCAGGAGGGCTCAGTGCTGGCACGCCTGTCCTTTCACAGGACATGGCATTGTCCCCATGGAGCACTTTGCTGTCTCCCAGGGTGCTGAGTCACTCTTCCTGTGTGGGATCTTTGGCTGGGAATCACCCAGTGCCGTCACATACCTGCCTGTGGCTTGGCACGGGGATTTGGAGCTGCTGTTCTGTCACTTCACAAAGGACCCTCACTCAGGCTGTGCTTTGGTTTTGTTCTGCAAATGCTGCAGCTGAGAGGGAGCAGAAAAAGTGAGGCAGAAACTGCAGATCATCATCAAAAGAAAATGCCCATCCTTGTGTGCTCTGAGGTGCTGCTGGGAGCTGAGCTGCTCTCCTTGGTTTATAAGTAGAGGCTTATCCCAGTAAAGCCTGGTCTAGAGGACAGCCATGAGGAGTAGGCTTTCCTGCAGCCTGTGTGCCTAAAGGTGACATCTTGTCCTGCGTGGTAGGAGGAGCCTGAAAAAAAATGTTGTTTGTAACATAAAGGGGGGAGTAGTGGAAAAAACTGCTCAGTTTTTGGTAAAACAGCATGATTTGCTCCATACTGTTCTTGTATTCCCACTGCTGTTCTGAGGATTATAATATAGCCAAAACCGCATCCCTGCTATTGCATAAATACCTCATTTATCAAATCCTATTTATAGTTTATGTTCACTAAGTGAAAAATGTAGTCACCCTGCAGTCCCTTCCACATGCCTCTTCAGAGCATGTAACTATCCCAGCAGGCTCTTGACATTGAAACTCACTTCCTCTCACAATGTCTGTTCTTCTGCCTAGAACATAGGCTTGGCTTTAAAAAAGCCTTTAAAAAACTTAAAATTTAAACATATGTCCAACCTGAAGATTGCTAGCTATGAAATCTGTGTGCAGTTTTGAAAAATTCTCTGCCTTGAAAATGATTTGCAAACATTTGGGCTCTGTTTCTGTCTTCAACGTTAATGCACTGTGAATAGTATTTGGGCATTATTTAATATTTATGTACTGCAATTGAAATGGTGATTAATGGTCCCCATTTCAGAATTTCATAAATTAAAAAGTAAATCTCTTCAAAGATTCTCTGGAGCAATCAGGTAAAATTTAAGGCCAGTTTGCTAAGTATTCTGTATTTGGAACATTAGTTGTGCCACAGAAGTGTCTTGTACAATTACAGTGCTAACAAAATGAAGATTGCAGCTTCTGCTCTAGTAGAGAGCCCCAGAAATAGAGTGGAGGGGAGAGCAACAAATGCATGAGGTGGCAGATAAAGCAAAGGATGGAAAAGTAATTGAGGAAAGTAAATTAACGGACTGACACAAAGGCGGTGATTGCATGAGCAAAGAGCTGAAGAAAAGCCTGAGAGAAGTAAGGACAAAGACCCAGGACAAGCTGGTAGAAGAAATTAGCTGTTAATATCAGTGAAAATGGGGTTTCTTGGGTTCTCCTGGATCCTGAAGTTCACTTGGAATGTATCACTTTGGTAAAATACGTATTTGGGTGAATTTCTCAGCCTGGCTAGTCCTGAAGGCATCCCAGGAGTGCAGTCTTACCTGCTCTGTGTTCATAGGCAAAGCTGCAGTTGTGTAACATGGAAGAGCTCATTTTAAAAACCCCTTTAAACTCTCTGATGGAATTCTGATGTTAGAGCAGGCCTGTAGCAGGTGTACCAGGGCACTGGGCAGGCAGTGCTGCTAGCAGAACAATAACAGGAGGCAGCTGAAGAGAAACCCTGACGTTTCCCCTCGGGTGCTTTCCTCCTGCTTTTTGCAGCTACACATCTCAAGCCCATCAAAATAGCTCAGAAGGCAAGTGGAGTGTGTGAGCTCATAGTCTGTTTTTTGAGAGATGGACACACTGATGTCATGTGGAGCCTGCTTTGGCATCATTTCCCAGGGAGGATGAGCTTTGGCATGCCTTGTTGGATGGTGTTATCATTCCTGCTGGATCCCAGGGGAGCAGATGTTCCCTGGCTGGCCCCAGGCTGGGAGGCATCACGTGCACACTTACAAAATTCTACAGAGCAGCCTGTTGGGAACATTCTGAGACTTTCATGTCCTGTCTGCTCAGTGCTGTTTGGCAACTGGCTTGGCCTGGCACCTTTTCAAACTAGCTCAAATCAATTAATACATGTTATTGAGCTTAAACAGGTCCTGGGCAAGATCTGTGGCAACATCACCAGGCAGGGAAGTGTAATCACAATCTTTGGTGGCAAAGTCCACAGTATCTGAAGTTTTCTGTTAAAGAAAGGTGTGTATTAGATTGTGACTGGGTCACAAATGCAGAATTTCAGGTTTGCAATGTTTAGAGGTGAGCCCTGTGGCGCTTGGAAAGTTTTTAAAGTCTTTCCCTTGTGATAGTTGTGTCAGAATACGGACCAGGCATGCATCATAAAGAGCAGTGATGATAGACAGGCTCCAAAAAGGAAATGCTGTTACTCCTGAGAGGGCTGATGGAATTGGAAGTCTGGGATAGGTTGGAGGATGACACTGGGCTAGTGAAACCAGAGCTGAGCATACAGGCTGTTCTAGGGCAGAATTTCTGTACATTCTGGCATGGCAGGTTACACCTGTACTGATGTGTGTATGGATCCTCGTAAAAGGAACTTGGAAGCACTGGTAGGAGAGTCCAAATGAACAAATCCAGAGGTGGCTGCATTAAAAAGTCACACAGTTATATATACAATACACTGAAGAATCAAAGCACCTCCAAGGCATTAGGCGTGTATATATTAATGTATTTAATGTTTCTTCCCTGCCCAAGAGGTGAGGAATAAACATATTTAATACATTAATATCTAAAGGTTATAATAAAAGGTGAATATAAAAGGTTCCAAACACTCAGCAGCAACTTACTGAACTGAGTATCTGTTTGTGTTCTTGGAGAACTCTGAGAAATGTTGCATCTTACAGGGCAGGGATTGTTTTTAGTGGCACAGAATCATGGAATATCCTGAGCTGTAAGGGACCCACGTGTTTGGTGTTAAATCAGTAAACTTGTGTTTGCTTCTTTGATTGTTTTTCAACCAATGCATTTTTATTTGGCAGAAAAGGAGCTGGCCACGCCACCTTTAGATGGCATCATCCTTCCAGGAGTGACAAGGCAGAGCATTTTGGAACTGGCACGCAGCTGGGTGAGTGCTTTGGCAGCAATGGTTTCAATTGTCAGGTTATAACTTCAGCAGAAGTCAACATTTCTGGTTAAAGTTCAGCTGATTTGGTTAAATCATGCAGTCATACACCAGTCTGGCTTCCTAGGATCGTACAAAGGCCTGGGTTGGAGGGGACCTTAAAGATCATCTCATTCCAGCCCTTGCACTGTCCCATCCAGCCTGGCATTGGAAAGGACTTTGAAGGCCATCTGTTCCAGCCTCCCTGCAGTGAGCAGGGGCATCTTCCACTGGATCAGAGTGCTCAGAGCTGTGTCCAGCCTGGCAGAAACCCTGCTTTCACAGGGTTCATCCCCCTGGATGTCCCCTCTTCCCTTCAGCCTGTCTGCCCCACCACACAGCTTGGTGCTGCTGACAGAACTGGCTGAGCATGCACTCAGTCCTTTAACCCAAGGGAACTCAGGATGTGCTCATTCAGGGATTCTCAGGAGCATCACCAGAATACCCACACCTGTCACACAGAACAATACCAAGCTTGTTAAAGCAGCTCCATGCAGTATTTAACATGAAAATTCTCAGTAACATTAAAATTCTCATCCACCGGTACCAGCACTTAGAGCAAGGAAACAAAGAATTACTGTGCATGACCATAGCTGCACTTCAGTCATCAGCTCATTGTTTCTGCATTTAGTTCTCATGCTTCCAACCTTGTTTCTGCTAACAAGCATGCAGCCTGCCCAGCCACAGTCTTGCAGTCATTCTGTCTGCTTCTGGATCATGTCTTGAAATGCAGCAAACTCTGCCTTGCTGTGTTCAGAGGTTTTATTGCAGCCTGGGTAAGGATGCTGCACATCAAGCCCAGGATCCTGTCTCCTGGATTGGGCTGGGGTTATGCTCAGAGTGGGATAACAGGAATACCATGTACATGAAATAAAAATTACAAAGTCTGACATTTATTTTTTTTCTTGAAACACAACCCTTCATAGTGATTCCTATGCGCTCTTCAACCCTTGTAGAAGATAAAACACTCCCAGTATTAAGAGTGCAGTGCAAATGGCTTTACTCGTACCTGTAGTGCAGTTAATTTTTGTATGTGACAGCTGTGTGCAGGCTGCAGTGGAATGTTTCACTAGGGATAAAAAAAAACATCACACAAATTGGCCTGGCAGGTGAAATTAATCAACAGAATGTATCTTGCTTAGGAATTGTCTGAGAGTGGGATGCAAATTGATATAATTGAGTGATTTTTGGACAAACTAACATGCTAGAGACCATGAGGAGAGAGATCCAGTGTCCCATAACACTTGTTCTTTGTTATTCCCTAATGTGATACTCTGCACCAAACCAGAGGGAAGTGCCACTTAATCATCAGCATTGCATCTGGCAAACCACTGGCATCTTTGTAGGGCATTTTTTTGATGAAAATCTATCTTGTGTGACACTGGCATGATTGAAAATCATCACAAGATCAGAGTCAAAATTTGACTTATTGTAACTAGGCTAAAGTCCTATTGGAAATGTTTCAGAAAACAAAAACAGTAGTGGTTTTTTTAAGTTTTTCCAATTTTTATGGTTGCTGCTTCTTGTGCAGGGAGAATTCAAAGTGTCTGAGCGATACATCACCATGAGTGACCTGACAGCTGCCTTGGAAAAGAACAGAGTGAAGGAGATGTTTGGTGCTGGAACAGCCTGCATTGTATGTCCCATCTCCAAAATTTTGTATAAGGGCAAGGTATTAAAATGTCTCTTTTTTTTTTTTTTTTTGTTTTAATCCCTTTCCTTCTTTCTTCTGAATTTTCTCAGTTGTTTGCAACTGTGGGAGATTTCTCCTGCACAGGTGGAATTCCCCAGGCATTCAGACTGTAAAGCTGATTTGGTGCTGTTTAGTCAGCACAAAGTTAGTTCAGAGCACATGGGGCAGTGCAGCTGCATAAAAGGTTGTGCTTTGTCCACTAAACATGAGAAGTATAATAAATATCTGTTAGGTGATACTTCCTGAATTAATTAAGTAGAATAAATGCATTGATATTACCTGGTGCTAAC
The DNA here is from genome assembly GCA_013401375.1 of Spizella passerina. Taxonomy (NCBI): domain Eukaryota; kingdom Metazoa; phylum Chordata; class Aves; order Passeriformes; family Passerellidae; genus Spizella; species Spizella passerina. The sequence continues at coordinate 6,649 of WBNQ01071795.1, read as the reverse complement.
ATAATATGAGACATGGAGGTGCTGAGTGAGAAGTACTGTAAATATAAGTGTTGTATTTCTACACAATACACTTTGAAATGAAATGCTGTATATAAGGTTACCTCTCTTGCCTGCACAATATTCCCTCCATTTTGGACAGATCTCTTGGAAGGCTTAGGTTGGCCTTTCTTGAACAAGAGCATACCAGTTTAACTCTCTAACTTTTCACTGGCTTAGCAACATCCTCCTGTTTAAAAAAACCAACCAAAAACCCAACACAAAACCCCAAAATAACCACCCTTTCCTACTCATAAGGAGGGCTGGCCAGCATGATAAATATTTATCAAAACTTCTGGCAACCATGAGGTATTCATATATATGTAAAGCTATAAAGAATAACGTGTAATAACATATTACTCTCTTTCTCTCCCCTTCTTCCTCTCCTTTGTTCCATGCCAGCACTTGAACATCCCAACCATGGAGAATGGGCCTGAGGTCACAACCCGTTTCCTGAATAAGCTAACTGATATCCAGGTAAGGTGTTTCCTCTTCTGTAACCAGGTAAAATAATGAAAGGTGAACATTTGAAAGGAATGGAAAATAATATTTTTGGTACTGCTGCTACAGATGGCATTATATAATAGTGTAGATCCTTTGTGTAGTGTGATAATTCTGCCAGTTTTCTTTCCTGGAAAAAGAATATGAGAGATGAAGTATAGAGATGGATGAAGTATAGTGTGATTTTCCCCTACTCATCTTGGAAGGTGGGTAAGAGTTCAAGATATTACTGTTATCAGTGAAATCAAATACTGTTGTTAGAGGTTGCTTTTTAGGGGAAGAAGACAGGATTATGAAGCATCTTAACCACAATCACAAATGAGTACAGGTTAATCAGAGAGGCAGTTAAACACTCACTGGGCACAGCCAGCTCGTCACCATTTCCATTTCTCATTATCTTTCCAATCACACGATCACTTCTCATTCTTAAAGCAATTCCATCCTCTGTCATGTGCTAAATATCAAAGTCTGTTTGGAATCTGTGCTTTATCTCCATGTCTGGGCATTTCAGAAACCATTTCAGGTGAAGTCAGCGAGCAGCAGGTGATGGTCCTTTTTATTAAAGTTTCCTGGGGTTTTTTTTCCTTAGTGTAGTTTATGGTGTGGGGAGTTTGGGGGTAGGAGAAGATCTTGGCAAGTTACAAAGCCCCTTTATTTAAGATCTGGTAGCAGTTGCTTGTGAGTATTGACAGGATTTCTTGAAATTGACTCTGATGGTTTCCGTTCTACATTTTTGGCTCCAAGTGTTCTTAGATTTGCCACTAAAATTTTTATGTTCCTGCCAGTAATCCTGTGATCTGTGTCTTTCTCCCTTGAGACAGTGAGCAGTGGAAGACAAAAAGGTATTTTCTGTGCCCTCTCTGATCACAGAGGGTCAGGATGGAAGGGCCCACCAGGGTCATCTGGTGCCAGCTCCAGCAGGCTCATCCCAGAGCACAGGGCCCAGCAGTGTGTCCAGACAGTTTTGGAATATCTCCAGTGAGGGAGTCTTCACACTCTCTCTGGACAATCTGTCCAGTTCTTGGTCGCTGCACAATAAAGAAGTTCCTCCTCATCTTCAGGTGGAACTTGCTGGGCATCAGTTCCTGTCCATTGCCTCTTGCCTTATCACCCTGGTGTTCCACCACCAGCCAAGGCTCAGGAGGAGGCTGGAAAATGTGGATTGTTGCTGAACATTATCTTTCTGGGACCTTTTCACTTCACTTGCCTGCTGATGTGGATCTTTTCACCTTTCAGCTGTGCACCTGGTCTGTGTTCATCAGTTATATGCCAGGAGTAAATTTGTTACTCCTGGAAAATGCTGGACTGGTGTGTATACTTAATTCTGGGTTCTCTTCTTTAAAAACAATCAGGAGAGTTAGAACACATAACCATTGAAAACCATTTTTAAAATCATTGATTTTAAAGAGGTTGGTGGTTGCTTCCCCATTAAGAGTCAATCAGTGGTTGCTGGTTGTGTTTCTGCACCTTTCTGTCTGTAGAGAGATGGGCTCATATCCAGAAGGACCCCATGATGTTGCACAGAAAACAATGCTGTGACACAAAAAATGGACTACATAATAACCTTAAAATGTTAGAGGAGAATCTTCAACCAAGATCTTCTATATTCTCTACCAGGAGGAAAAAATAACAGATCTCTTTGCATTATCACTGGATTATTGTCGAATCATTTGGACAACCTGAGGCTGTTATTCCAAAGAATCTTCCAGTTTTGAAGCATAAAGTGCAGTAGAAATCACAGTCAAACACAGCTGTGGTCTGTGTGCTGTTCTGTGGCCTGAACTGGGGCAGTGTATCCATTTCATGTTGAACCATGGGAATTTGTAAAAAAGTGAAACTTCTCAGCACCACCATGTCCTGCATGTGAACCTGTGACCAAAGGTGCAGGCTCCATATCCACTGTTTTCCTACCAGTTCCCTTGGGTAGACTGCATGCTGCTTTGATTATTTCCATATTGTCTTCATTGCTGTGTTTCCAGGTCTGGTTTCATGCTGCTCTCCTGCAAGTCTGCCCTGTTCATTGGGATGTCTGTAGATGTGAGCAGCTGCTCAGTGGAACCAGAGCTGGAGTGACAAATCAGAGCCTCATGGGCAGAACTGATTCAATTTCTCATGCCACTTGAGAGAGACAGTGGTGACACTGCAATGCACATTTCCCTTCCTGTCACTGAATGGATATCATGGTTACTAAAGGCTGATAAAGACTTCAAATTGAAGAACATACATTATAGAAATTAATGGTGTGCTTATGAATGAATTAGTAACAGTACACTCTCCCATAGCTGCTTGAATTGGTGGATTTAGGGATGAGTTTTTTTCTCTGGGAATACACTCACTGAAATACCAGTCATGTTTCTGTGGGTTTGCACCCGTGCTTTGAGAATAAACAAGCTTTTGCTGTGCCCTTTATGACAGGGATTAAGCTGCAGCTTGGAAGGGATGGATAGAGAACAAGATATATTGCTTATGCTACATGATATTAAATAGATTTAAACACTGCAGGCAAGACAGCCGATAAGAGACATTTAATCAGAGCCCCTTTCTTTCTCTGGGCAGTGAAAAACAACCAGGAAAGGACCATGTATGTGTTAATTTTTACAAAAAACGACCTGGAGGTGGTGGACAGTGGAAGAGGGACTGGATTTACTAGCCTGAGATCACAAAGCCCTTGACAGAATTAAAAATGGAAGCTAAATCTGCTTTTATTTGCAGAAATAAATGATTTTCATTGTGGTATTGCAGCTTCATTCTCCCTTTAATTCTGGGAGCAGGTGCAAAGTCTATCAAATGGCAACTCAGACTGGTCCCTGCCACAATTTCTGTATTGGAGCATTGGATGATACTGCTGCC
>WBNQ01071794.1:6769-28482 GCA_013401375.1 Spizella passerina | reverse complement strand
ATGGTACCCTGTGTCTTATCAGCATATTAATAATCATGTAAAAAAATCGCAGTAAGGAGCTACTGCAGTCACAAAAGGAAAAAGAGTAACAATTCCATCATCAGTGAGAGGTAGAAAAACAAGGAGAGGAGACTGAAAGTGTTTTTATAGATACCGACTGGCAAAATGTCTGTCTGCTGAAGAATATCACAGTCTTGGTGCTGTTTGCATAGTGAGGAAATCAGTTATATAAGCAGGCAAAATAAACACTACTGCCTGTGTAAAGAGGAATAACAAATAAAGGAAATAAGTGTGATGGGGAGTTAAAAGAACTGAAGAATATAAAGACACTGTGAATAGAGGGGATTGGGTGCTAGTCAGTTTAAATCTGTCTTGTACCGCTACAAGGAAGAGCATGGAAACAAGTCACTCTCAACTGGACAAGGAAATAAGAAAAAGGCTCAGGAAATGAGTTGTGGCAAAGGGTCTAAAAGACCCAAGATGTTCAAGCTCAGTTGGTTGGACAGAGGACAAAGCTTTTGTTGACTTGCAGTGTGCATCTGAATACCTTTTGCTGAATTCTGCACATTTTTACTCACAGCACCAAAAATAATGAAATTGTGTTCTACCTTTTAAGCTGTGAGTCACTTTGCTGAAGGGTCACTGCCCAGACAGTCTGAATGTGCCCAGCAGACAGAGAATACCAAAAGGGAGTAGAAATTTACATCATGTCTGTGTCGTGACAAAGGAAAATGTAAAGATAGCAACTTCTCAGGGGGTTGTTATTAGGATCCTTTCAATCTGTGCCAAAAGAACATTATTCAGGATTCATACTGGGATGTGGCTTGTGATTGACAAAATCTTTAGTCTTGAATGTGTATACTCATCATCTGGAAGAAGCTGTATCCCATTGCTGCATGCCTTCATAAAAAGGCTGAGAGAGGAAAAAGTTGAGAAGACCATGGAAAGGTCTGCAAGGTGCAAAGGAAAGAAGGGAAGCCTCTAATCAGCTCCCATTTCCTATTTTAACCTGTGTGAATCATGCCATGCAATGCTGTGGGCTCTCAGGTAAGGGAAGGGAGGACATGCAGGGATTTCTGCTTTAATCTGTCACCCAGCCCCATTGAAGAGGCAGATCTATTGCCTTCACAGAACTTGCCACAGTCTGACTAGGATGGCATCAGAGCAGTGAAAAATAGGTGCTTGGAGAGAGGTTGGCTGTTCAGCTGCTTTTTCATGAAATTGCGAGCTTGGCAGCACAGCAGGCCCCATCCTGGTCACACTGAACCTCCTGCAGCCCCTGCTCCTGTAGGGACCATCAGGGCATTAAATGTGTCTGCTCACACAGCTGTGGGTCAGCTCAGCCTGAAACACAAAAGCCCTGCAGTAGGGTTCCTCAGCAAGCTCTTTTCCTGCAGAATCTGATGCTCAGGGAGTTGTTTTGCTTCTTAGGACAGGCCATAGCTGTGGAAGGAGGCTGACTAGAGAGGCTGCTGCTCCTCTTACCCCTTTGTATTTTCATCGAGCTTCCACTGAAATGGACTTCACAGGTTTTCAGATATGCCCAATTTGTTCTCTTCTGTACCTGTGGGAGAGTATGCAATGTATTATCATCCAGATAACAACCTATTAATGCATCCCACTATGTACTTCAGTAATTGTATCCAGTGATTCTGCTGGAGGAAAAAATTGAGTTAGTGCCTCCATTTGTGCTGTGAATATGATCCATCTTTTCTCCTGTGTCCAGAGCTCCAACTGCAATAATTAGTTGGCATAGATCATTTGTAAATTTGAAATGACTAAATTATGTGATTCTTTCTTTGCTTTATCTTTCTGCATATTTAGATAGGAAACATATGTCTTCAGCTGTGGATGCAGCTTTTGCAAAGAGATGGCTCTGTCTTTCTGTGCACTGTGGTGTGGAGATGTCTCAGTTACAGATGCTGTGGGGTTTGCAGGCCTTACTCTCCCAAAACTGGTGCTTTCTAAAAGCAGAGAATTCACCTTTGCTTATCACTATTCTCTTTCTGACTGTGGTATGTAGATACAAATACCTTGACATAGGAATTTAATTGATTTATGTGCATCACAAAGCCAATGCAAGTCTTCCATTCACCTCACCTTCCTACTTTCCACTTCTCTCTGTTTTGTAATACACTTGATGTGGTTAGGCTTATTTTATGGAAACATTGAAGTGATCTTGTCCTTTTTAAGCCTCTGTTTTCAGTTCCAGATAGAAGGGATATGTTGTACTTCTTCATGTGGAAATTTTTTGCTCGCGTGGGTAAGCCTGAATCCCTGTTGTATGTCTCCAGTGGTACCTTGGTGTTCATTACTGCTGGTTGGATTGCTTGGTTTTTTCTTTATTTTGCTTTTCCATTCAAAAGAGATGTTTTTGGAATCAGTGCCTGCCCAATGCCAGCTGGTCTGATGCAGCTCTTTATGAAATACACATAATCAAAAAAAGGATCTACTAATATTTTAATATTTTACTATTTACATCACTATTCATTCTCAGTAGCCAATGAAATGACATGTGTTTTTCTCTGTTGTTTTTTACATTTTTATGATGCACTAGAATTATAAGTTTAATAGGCAGAAATTAAATTATTTTGGGAGGAAATATCTTACCATTATTTTAGGTAGAGTTTCAAAGTTTTTAAATAAGTAATTTTGGAATACTTCTAAAATTGTACTTCATTTGTTAGGAATATATGAAGAATAAGCCTTTGAGACTGATTTTGTTTCCTAAATTTCAAAGCCAAATGGCTGTCTGTTAGTTATACTGTACAGAATTTATATCTAAAATGACAATTGTAATAATGAGGCTTTGTTTTCCCCATTTCTTTTATGGGGAGATATACAGTAGCCTTCTGAGGTTCTTGAATTTTTAGGTGTTTCTTTGTACTGCATATAAGTAACCTGAAGAAATTACTCTGTTTATATGCTCAGTTAAAAAAAAAAAAAAACAAAAATGAAATTTTTAGCTCTCATCTATCTTTGGTCCCTGGCTAGTTGTAGATACAAGAACATTCTGTATATAATGAAGCACCTGGAAAGTGCCAGCAGGTATTCAAAATGACTCTGCCTGAAATAAGCAACATAAAGGTCACACTTAAGATAATAAATATTCATGTAATTAGGTTATATCTAGCTACACAGAATACAATAGCACCAATCACCACAAGTGATTGAAATATTTTCATCAAATTCAGTGATGATTGAGAGATGAAGAGCACTGCCAAGTGGAACGTGTTTTTGGAATACTCCATGGTAGTTAAGAGTGACTCTTCAAACCATTGGGATCATTTAAATGTCTTTGCCAAAGCCCTGCTTTTTTCTCTTTTGTATGGTGCAGTGTTCCTTGGCAAAGTCTGGGTCAAGTTGTTCCCATTCAGCAGCTTTTCACATCCTTTTTGTGTCAGAAAAATTGTCTGTACATGGCACAATGAAATAGAGAACTATTCTGCTCTTACAGTTTTCATTACAGAACAAGACTAAAGTAGTCACAACTTTCTTTCCTTGTACTCAGTGACACTACCTGTGTTCCCCCCTTTCCCTTTCTGTGAAAGTTAAGGTATTAGTGCCAGTATTTTTCTAAGTTCTGTTTAAAATTATTACTTCTGAATTCCTTCTGAAGTTTGATCAGGATTCAGCACTCATCACCTCAAGTCTTAAACCATTTTTTCTCGTGTAAGAGTGCACAGCAACATCTGTCCAAAAGATCTCTGGTTTGTTGCAGCGCTTGTTTCCAACCCATGGGTTACAAAACACAACATTATTATTCCCCACATGTGTTCATTTATCCTGCAGTGCCCTAGAGCAGCTGGAGCTGCAGGCACAGCTCTGCACAAGGCACCTGCAGGGAGATGGGCAGTCCCATGGGGGTCTCCCTGCATTTCCATGGAGGGAGAGCCTGAGATTCAGCACTTGCAGTAACACAAGCTTTACCTCACCCAGCTAGTTTGCTTATCAGCTTGCAGTGCAAAATCACAAGTATTTTATGGAAGAACAAATTCTAAGCAAGAAGGAGTCAGGCTCTCAGTAGTGTCTCTGCTGCCCTACCCTTTGGAAGAGGCCTTACCCAGCTGAAGGCTGTTTCCAGCCCTCAAACAGATAAAAAATCCTCCAGGGTCCAGGTGGCACAAAGGAAGTTTATAAAATTGCCTTTCAGACACATAACAACTGAGAAATGGTACTTGTTCCACAAAGCACAGGGACTGAGGGCTGTGGTGATCCAAGTGAAGGAATTGCCAAGGGGCTGCAGTGGTTGAACTCCTGTGCCTGCTCAGGCAGAGCTGCCACCATTGCAGGGAGCAGGGGGATCAAATGGAACCTTGAAAGGCTTGAGGAACGGTGATCTGTGACTGGTTGTGCTTGTCTTAACACACGGCATTAATAAAAACAAAGGGTTTTGTTATATTGGACATGAATAAGCTCAATTTAAATGTTTCTCATTGGAGACAATGAAAAACGTTAAGTGAGGTAGAAAATTTTCATATTTACCCACCGAGAGTCTGTCACATCTTTCAATTTCATGTTGTTCAACAATGCTGGAATGTGAAAAAATTATAGTTTGTGCATCAAGGTGAGAGACTGTTGACTGATGAAATAGTGAGCTATTCTTGTTGAGAAATTTCCATCTGTAACCGTGTTGAATTTCAGTTAAAATCAATTTATAGCTCATTTCATTATTTTCTGCTTTCAGAAGTGTGACCCAGTGATTATTTCTTCTTTTCTATGCCTTGTTTAGTTTCTTAAAAGCAAAACAAAATAAGAAACCATGCATCAATGTGCATATTTAATTCAAAGACTGCTCCTGCTTGGCCAAAGCTACTAGAGCACAAAATATACTAAGAAAAGATGTCTTTCTGTATTGTTCTCATGTTGAATCTTCATTAAGATTTCATCAAAAGTCCATTAAAATCTTCCTTACTTAGTAACTGCAACAAGAGCTATTCTTCCAGGGGCCTGGAAATTCTGAGGTTCTTGAGGGGCTCAAATTCAAACTACTAAGAAAAAGCTGATAAGTGTTTATTCTCTTTTTTCTTTTTCCCCTCTGTGTTTCTTGAATAACCTGACAAGTTACTTCTGTTACATTTTAGCTTGTACTTTGTTTGCAATTTATATGTGCAATTATTTTTTTGAAAATGAGGAAACTGAGATTTCAGGCAAGGAATTTGATTTTGTAATGGAAAGCTAACTATCAGTTTTTACTTGATGATATTTTGTACTTATGGAATGTAGTTCACAGAGAAAAGCAGGAGGTTGAGTGTTTAGAAATATTTCTTATATAATATATGGTAACCTTTAGAGTAGTATATGGAATTAGTAAACCCAGCAAGACTCGTGCAGTGAGCACCATAGAATTTGGTTAGATGATGAATAAAAGATAAATAATTACAATGAATATATAGGGCATTTTCATCTCTGTGGCAGGTATGAAATAAACTTTACAAAGGTGGAAAAAATAGATGTATTTAAGAACTGAAAATATGGTGTAGTTGAGATCTCAGGTTCTTCATCCTGTCTGTCTTGTGGTATCCCAAGATTCTGGTCTCTAACTGGAGGTGTGAGAATGAGAAGTTTGGGCCTTTAATCCAGCAGCTAAAAACCTGGCTGGTTTTGAGCTATTAGTCATGGTCTGGGCTATTTTGAAGTTCTATTCTTTATGCCAGTTTGCAAATTGTTCATCTGCCTCTAACTTACCTCACTTATCTGCCAGGCTGTCATGATATCTTAATACAGATCAATAATTTAAAATTCACATATCCACATATCAGGTGGATGGAGGCAGTGTGAAACTAAGCACGAATTTAAGTTAAGAAAGGACAGTGTTGTGGGACACAATAAAATTATGTCAAATAGAAGGGAGAGGGGTTTTGTTCTTGAACAGAGAAATCTTTCAGCACTGCTTCTGACTATGCATGGACGTCTCTTTCAAAAGGAATTAAATAATGATAATCCACTGGTTTTAATGCAGTGTTTGCTTTCTAAAGAAAACATCAAGAAGGCAAACATTTGCAGAGACAAAAATATTTTACCTCTGCTACAAAGAAGAAGATCTGAGTGGAATGTTTAGTTCAGACAGAAGGCACCAGCTAATAACACAAATAATTAAAGAAAACTCTCTTGTAGGTGTTCAGTTAACCAGTCTTTATGAATGTCTCTTTAAGTAGATCTCTGCTTTGTTGAGCTTTTGCTTTTTGATGGTGGTGGTGTGCTAATGAGAGCTAGCTGCAGGGAAGGGTTCTGAGGGAAGGAGGAGTATTGGGGAACTACTTTTCATCATGTAGATAGCTTTTACTGCATGCAGCAATTAAAACTGCTTTAGTCCAGAGGTTAAAAAGAAGAAAAAATCCCCCAAAACCTTCAGCTTGCTGTCATGTTTCAAGGGGGCCCAAGAGAAAAAAAACTTCTTCTATTTCACATGAAGGTTCTAAATCCAGTCCTTTGGGGTTTGAACAGTCTGAGTTATTATAAAATCAAAACCCAATGCTTTTACTGCAGAAGAGGTAAACAATATTGGGACAGATATTAATATCCTATAACTCAAGTGCTAAATGACTTCTGGTTTTGGCATGTTTAGATATGGCAGACATTTAAGAAATAAGCACTGCCAAGGTCTCATTATTGCAAACTAATTACAGCTGTTGAAGTTGAAGCTCAGGAAGTGTGAAGTGCCTTCAAGAATTGCAATTCCCTGGGGATGTGATTAGCTCACAGTCTCCACCCTTGTAGTTCTGTTTGGAGCTTTCTTGTGTAAGAAAAGCAGACAGGATTGACAGATAAACCTTGGTTTTGCCTGAGTTTCAGATTTTCACAGGCTGATTCACCTGAGTAGAAAACCTATGAACCAGTACAAAAATAAGGGTTGTGTAGAGAGTTGTAGACAAATGTTAGCTATTTACCTGGAAAGTAGAATACACTATTCTGCAGTGTTATATACAGAAATGTCCATCAGTGGTTGTGTTCACTCCTTGGCTGGTAGAGCACAAGGGCAGTAGCCTTTTAATGCAAGCCTGTGCTTCTGCCTGTGTGAACTAAGCATTGACCTGTCTCTTTGGATATAATACTCCTGTGCAGATGCTTGATGTGCCTGTGGGCTGGAGCTTGCCAGCACTTGCCCTGGGGTTTTGTATTTGTGTGGGGTTTTTGATCTGGTTTTATGTTGCAGTATTTTAGTGTACAGTAAAAGAACATTCAAGGTGAGGACAGAATAGAACCGTGCTATTTAACCTTTCAAACTTGTTCTTCAAAGTGTTACAGAGTCAGGAAGCTTCTGAGCTGAAGGCTCCTCACAGGGGGCACTGATTGCACATTTGAATTACTGATCATAAAGCCTCTGCATCCTGATCAGGATTTACCCCAGCACAGTTACATGTGCTAAGCATGTACAGGCTCTTCTAATCTTCTGCCTAGAAGGAGGAGATATTTGCAATAAAGTAAATTACTAGTACTTTATGTAGAAGGAATTAAAAGAAATAATGAGAGCAAGCTAGGGGATTTCAGAGGTGATAGGACACTGGAATTTCACTTTGAGTCATTGCACTAGGAGCTTGTTGAATTTTTTTCTCCTTGTTGCTAGCCTTGCAGGTAGGTGAGATTTAACATGAGCTTAGAAAATCTTGAGAACAATTTTTACCAAGCTGGAATTTAGACTATTTGGTGGCTGAGTTGGAAGAGCAGTGTGGGAGCAGAATGGGTCTGTGGTTAGAGAAAAATAAAGAGGACTGTGGCAGGGATAAAGATAAAAATCTCCCTTATCTGGCTTTTCAGTTTTTTCAAGATATTTTCTATTTGTTAAGCAAGACAATCTATCGGACTTCAAAGCTTATTAGAAAAATCCTTCAGGGCTTTTGGCTTGCTGCACAGTACTGATGTATTTTAGAGCTGTTAACTATCTTGGTTTTGGTTTTATTTGGGCTCATGTAGTAGCCTGTAGCCTGTATTCCCCATGTGCAAGATGGTAAATAAACCTTTGTGCAAATCAAGAATTTATAAATAAGGTGACTCAGGATTAGGTTCTGCCCTAAGCTTTCTGTTCTGGGTGACCATTAGTGCAAAGCATGCCATGAAACTGGTAGAAAGGGACATCCCTGGCCATTCAGCTGAATACAAAAATGAAAAAGCAGAGGGATTGTCTTAATACCAAGAGCTGAATCAAGGTTTGATTGCTCTTTTAACTATATCTGAGTATAAAAATAGGACTAACTGCTGGAAATATTAGTTTGCTAACACAGGCTCAGCCCTTTTTTGAGTGCACAGGAACACCATCTTAGTCTGACCTCAGAAAATAATTATATCTATACCCTTCTGGAAATAGTGTCTAAAATCTCACCTAGTCTAAAAAAGCTACTTTAGGCTTGCTGAGCTCAGTAAAATATATGTTAAACAACATATAAACTGTAATCTGTTAGGGAAATATAAACTGTAATATGTTAGGGAAAGCTGGACTGTCAATCTTTTTTCTTTATTTTTTTCTTAGTTTGATTAGGTGGCAGAGGTCTGAACCCAGCAGCTGCAGCAATGTTTGATTTATATTGGCAGTGTTATTTCTGCATGAAAGAGATGGCTGTATTCTCTGGGGGCTGTGAAATGCTGTGTTTGTGATGTAACAGATACATGGTACATATTAAGCTTCCTAGCTCTGTATCTGTGCTTCTGGAAGAAGCATATTAAGAAACAAGGGTTGGAAAAAGCCTCATGGATCAACAAATCATGCTGGTATTGCTGTTTCATAAACTTCAAATCAAACTTTACATTAGTTAGGATTTTTGTCTTAGCTGCTGTACTTGGAAAACTATTCATGAATGTCATTGTCCTGAAGGGTAGAAACCTTCTCGTTTCCAGCCTGAGAGAATTCAGTTTATATGCATTTCTTCCTCTACCTACTTTAACCTTTAGCTTGAATTATTCTTTTAAATACCTAATCTTTATCCTGAAGTGCATTTATAGAGAACAGTCATATCCTCTGATGAGCTGTTCTTTTTTCTCATGTAATAGTCTCTTCATTCTTCTGCCAGTAGCTTTTTTCTTTTGCATGTTTCAGTTTCACTTAACTTTTAAAAGTATGAATAACATAATAATGACAAAGATTAATGTTTTTCAGTCTCTCCTGGAAATGCCTGTTTCGATTGTCTCTAACTGCTCATTTACTTTTTTCACAATTTTATCCCATTGGTGGCTCATCCTGTGACTGGTGACTAATATGCCCGGGTTTCTTTGTGACATCTACAATTGATGAGCTTACAGCTCCTAGCAAAATTCCCTTTTATTAGTCCTCTGGTGAGCTGAAAGACATCGAGAGCTGAATATATAAGAGTTGGCCCTGTCATGTTAGTGACCTAGATAATGTTCTTAATTTTGCTTGCAGCAACTTTGTTGGACTTTTCACTTTACTTGTAAATCTAAGGGGAAAAAAAGGATCACAGTTGTCTATTTTCTTAGCTAGGGATGAGATGAGTGAATTGCATTTTAAAGAAGTAAACTACAAAGTCAGGACCTCCAGAGCTGCAGCATCTTTAAAGTGAATTACTGTGCAAGTGTCACACCTGTCATAGTCACACCTGGAAGTGTCATATGCCTGATAACTTGTATGAGGTGTGTGGCTCATAAGAACCCTAGAGGTGCTGCAAAGGAGGAATTGAAAGCTTCTGAAGCCTCCCACTGAGGTGGCCACTTTGACTCTTTTACAACCAAGTCTGAGCATCTTCTAGACTTCAAGGAAATTCGAAGGTTTTAATTACCATAGTTTATGAAAGTTTGTGACCGAGAACAAAGTATTATTTATTTTGTGTCTATCTTCCAATGAAACATGAAGATAAATAGAGATATTAGCCTCTGGGTATTGTTGGTTGTTCCAGTACCCTTTGCACTTGTGAAGAATGGGAGAAAATGCGAACTGATGAATATTAATGAGTTTGGCCTATGTTCCTCTTGGATATTGGGAGGCACAGCAACTGGAATAGGAAAAAAGAGGCGGCTGATAGGCAAGAAAAATTACAAAGGTGTTAAAAATGGGAGATCTGTGAAAAAGTCCCTGTATATTTAAATTAGTTTTTCAGCAATGTTTTAGCAGGCTCTTACCTATATCACCTTCAGCTGGGGCAGCAGTGCAAATTCAGTCATGTTTCCACAAACTTCACCTAAGGCCTTTGTGAATTTTCATTAGCTGAGAATTCCCTGTGCTGTGCTGCACTAATAACTGTATCTGCCCTATAACTTAGGAACACAAGGGACAACAATGATTGAACACTGTTTATTCAACTTATTATTGGTAGCTACCTTAATTCCCCAGAATATTACATCCCACTACTTAGCAGGCATTTGTACACTGCTGTATATTTAACAGACCTTCAGGTTATAATTTCAACAATAAAGTGCACAGCTGGGTGGCACAGGGAAGGAAGTGATTGCCAACCAGAGTGTGATTCAAGTGTTTGTTGGTTTGGTTTTTAATAAAATATTCAAGGTCAGAACCATTTTATTTTTTAAAGGAGTAGCAGAGTATCTAAGGACTCCAGGTAGAAGATGAAGATCAGGCATTTCTAAAGACTGAACCTGGTGAAATTAACCATTTCTTGTGCTAATGCCATCTGTCTCAGTTTAGAGATAAGTTCAGGAGAGGAACATTCTGGAATGAGTGTTTCCTCTAACAAAAAAAAGAGGTTCCAACAATCCCTTTCTGCTAATGAGAAAATTAATACTAGTGGATTTGACAGTGAAAAAACCCAACCGTTTATTGACAGAGTGCCCACATGGCATGGGAAAAATGGAAAGGGCTTTTGGCTCAGGGAATTAAAAAACAAAGGTTTGCCCATCAGCTGGGTTAAAAAAACCAGATGGGAACATGGTGAATCTCTAATGTCAATCTCCACAGCAGGTGAAGGTGGTGGATTTAGGGTCCTTTCTTTGGCAGGGTTGGCTTTTCTGAGATCTGGGGCAGGGACAGAGCAGCTGCTCAGCTCTCTAGTGCTTCCCCTCTTCTCCTGTGGATATCCTCTCTGCCCTTGGACCAAACCAAACCAGACAGTTCAGGAAATAAAGGCCTCAAAGGATTGTTGCCGCAGTCTCCGGGAACAGGGAGGAAAATTTCTTTCCTAAGCTAACAAAACCCCAAGCTAGCTAAGCAGCAGAGAGCCCAGCCTGCCTGGCCCCATGGCAGGGAGTGGGGTTTGAAAAAGCCCCTGCCAGAGCCCCAAGGCTCCTCCTGCCCCAGACCCACCTCCAAGCAGAGCTACCATCTCTGGGCATAGAGCAGACCACAAGAGAATAGAAAACCCCAAGCCACCATCTTCTGTGTCCCTTGATGTGTCTGCGCCCTGGCAAACTTCTGACTGCCCTGGTACCTTGGATCTGGTATGCGGCTACTTAGCTTAAAGGTTTTATACATGTTCTGGAAACACTTCCCTTCATTTCTGCAATGTAGTCAACCCTCAAGCAAATGAAATCACAATTAAAATTATGATTGGGAATCATCTTTCTAGCAAGTAATTTACTTTGCTCAAGATCAGCACAATTAAACTCTGGTTGCAGGAAAACACATCAAACTCCCCTTTTTCCAGCTCTCTTTTATTTGCTTTCAGAGTTTGACATATAAAACGGCTACTCCAGTTAGTATCCGCTGAGCCTCTGAATTCTTTCAATTTTATATGATTATTTTGAAATTGAACAACAGGAACAATGGTTCGGGTGGTTTTGGACAGAGTGTGAGTTTTGGAACACTCAAACAACAGAATTCTTTATTCCTTTGCTGAGAACAATACCATGGAGAAGTTCCTGGCAATATGAATGGGGTTTCCCCTCTTCTGTGTGAAATATGGTGAAATATCTGGCACAAATAGGGAAGTCCAATATTTCCAGTACTGTGGACAGATGCTAGTTTTGTATAACTTCCAATAAACCACTCTCAGGAGTCACATATATAATTCTTGAAACAGACAATTACAGCAAGTAAGCCAGAGTCTATCAATTAATGCTTGAAGAGTTGTTCAAGAAAATCCTTCATACAGAATGTTCTTTTGGTTGTTAGCTGAAAGGATAATTTTTCTCTGTTTAATTAAGTCAAATACATGTGTTACTTAGGAATAATGCTAAGTATTAATTTATTTTCCTTTCTCATTTTAATTATAATGTGTACAGAAGCTTATAAAAAATACCTGATAAACTTTTCCCTCCCTGCTCTCAGGTCCTAAGAAGAGAGAAAAATAGTAGATACTTTAAGTGAGTTGGGTCAGAGTCACATCCTGAGGAAAACCTCATAGCCGTTAATGTGTAAATAGACATAAGTAGACTTAGATGAATTTGCTCTAAGAAAAGGAAAAAGGAATGGAGAAGTATAAGGGTCTCCTGTACTATTTTATTTTGCCTCTTGTTTTGCATTAAAGCCAAGCTCCAGTTCTACTAAAGAACACACTGACCGACCTGTATTGTGGAACAAATGACATTTCATGATGTTTGATGCTCCATGATGTTCCTTGCTATTTCTTGCATGCCAAGGCTCAGGTCTCCTCTTTGGGTCTCTGTCTAAGATCACTTTCCCCATTCCTTGAAAAGCTGCTGTAAATCCCCTTCTGACAAATGTACAATCTATCTGGCTCTAGGGAACACCATCCAAAGAATATTGATTTACTTTTGAGAAGAGACAATGTTAGAAGTATGCCACTATGCCTTACTGCATTGTCATGCTTACATGAGACATGAAAAATTGTTATTTATGGGGAAATTGCACAGTAGAAACTGTTCAGTACCACACAGCCACTATGAATATTTCTGCTCTGTAAATCACCAACTGCAAATTACTCTAAATGACACTGAAAGAGTGTAGAAGTTAAAAATCTGGCATGATTTATGTAAATCTTTCAAGTGCTTATCATGTATTAAAAATCACAAGATTTCTGTGAGATGTCTTTATTTGAGCTGCAAGCTTTATTTCAGTGTCAATAAAGAAGAATAATTTTTATTCCATAAGAATTTAACATAAATTGCTGGTATGGAAACTTTTCACTCGTTGATTATTGTAGAAAAGTTGTCAGAGACTGAAATAGTCCATGCCTCAAACATTGATATGAAAGAGTTCTGCCCATTATAGTAAAAACTGTAAAAAGAAGCTACAACCAAAAAGCCTCCCTGAACATACCTGACTGGAGCTTTGGGCTGTAAGTTAAGCTGCCTAGATAACACTGTAGGATAGAATCAAATAGATCCTGGAGAGGATCATTGGAATATCATTGGGATCCAAGGAATGGTGATATTTTCTTTATTCTTTCTCTGTCACTCTCTTTTTGTCCCCCCTCACATTTTCTATTTTTCTTTCTTTCTTTATCTCTCTCTCTTTCTCACTCTCATAGGTGCTATCAAATAAAATCCATACTATTGCCTCTGGCATATGGTCTCATTTGCACCTTTATTCATGCAGAGGCATTTCTGAGACCTTTATTAACCAGATGATGACAGAGGTGTATGAGATCTACGGAACAGGGAATGTTATGTGCTTGCAGGTCTATGCACAATCTGTGAAGGAGTCAACTACAGGAATTGTTGTGGAATTGTTTCTTATTGCTCACTGTTCCTTGTAGTAAATGCCCCAGAGATGAGGCCTTGTGGCTCTGGTTCCTGATAAGTTATTTGGAATGATACTGTCCTGAGGTGTGGACTGGCACTTTGGGATTGAGAGGAGAACCTTGGTTAAGTCTGTCTGTACAACAAGATAATAGAATGAAATAAGTTGGAAAGGGCATTTTTCTCTACATCCACCTGAATTAACTCAAAAGGCCTACTTGAACTGTTTTATTCACTTAATTTGACTTGAGGCAGATTAGTATCACTGACTATCTTTGAGAAGAGCGAACAGAGACTTTCAGGAGGACCACACTTCTTGGTAGGAATATGAGTTTTACCCATTGTTTTTGCCCCTAAAATTTGTCACCAAGCTCCTCAAGAGCAGTTAAAATGTAGAGGCATCTGCAGTGCTATTGGGAAAATGCCATAGCAGCTGTCAATGCACCAGAGGCTGTTTGTGTGATTGGAAGTTAGATTATTGTTACGTGGCAGCCATCAGTTTGGGTAAAATAAAAAAGAAATACAAATATTTTGTTAAAATGGGCAGGTGTTTAAAAAATTATTAGCTTTAAAACAGCTGTCTGTTCTTCATTGAATTTAGAGGAAGGCTTCCAATAGTTTCACTATATGTGCACCTTGGTAAGGAAAACCAAATTCCCTTGCTGAGCTCTGTGAAGTCAGGCTGTGAAAAATTCTTCAACACAGACACATTCAGAAGATCCTGCATATTTACAGGGAGTTTTCTTCACCTTTTGCATGTCCATCCCTCCACCTTACCACACCTTCTCATAGCTCAAGACAGAGCCCACTGAGCAGTGCTTCTCTTGCTGTACACCTTCACTGATATCTTTGGCCAAGTTGAAGCATTATTTATGGTATAAAATGTACCCTTCCACACAATGTTTGAAGGATTTGGGGTTGATATTAACAATCATGAACACTCTGCTTTGTTAGTCACTAAGAGATTTTAGGATTATGCACTTTAATAATCTTTGCACAGTGGATTTTGACAAATATCAAACTGCAAAGCCTCTTTCTTCAGAAGCTGCCTATGTAATAGATTATTTACAGGTCACCGTTTTCTCTTGCTCTGTATTTTTCTGCTTGCCTCAACAATTCAGTATAATCAATTCACTTAACTCTTCATGAAAAGAGAGTAGAAAATACTTCAAAGCATAACTCCTGCCTTCTCCAGATACTCCTCTTTACGCAGTGAATGGTTTTTATTGGTACATATTAATCAATACAGACTGTAAATCTGAATGGAGGTTACTCAAGATGTTGTACAAGCTTTCTAAAATCTCCTTTATGCCTGGGATTCATGTTTCTGTCTACAGTCTCTCTGCTTTGATGGGGAGACCCTTTTGTTCATGTATAACTAAGAAGTTATGCATGTGTTTATCAGAAGTTGAAAATCTGATGCAATGTTAAGTGAATGGAAAGTGATGGAAGATTTTCTTCTAGTGATGGGTTATATATGTGAACAGGAGGTATTTAAAACTTTGTATGGTGAAAACTACGTTTTCAGATTATGTTTTCCACTGCAGTCCTGATATGTGAACTCTGGGAAATGCTGCAATGATTTCTACATGTGTGAAATCCAAAAAATGTCTGGGAATATGCATCAAAACAAATCTGACATGGAAATGGGTACTTGACCACTACAATAATTTAATATCAGTCATGCAAAGTTTTTGGATTTACTGGTAAGATGATTTCATCATCCCAGTGTTCATGAATCTCACCTGTCTATGGATATTCTGTGAACTTAAGGGCTTCTGTAACAGGAAGGGTGCCTATTATGAGAATGGTTTAATGTGCCATCTCATGGAAATGGAGCAGGATTCAATTAGTCCTGCATTACATCTGTGGAGGCAGTGTTTGCACTGCCAATGTCTCCCTTTATGGCCTAAGATCAGAATTAAATCACAGGGGATGACCTTTTTTGTTGGATAATTATTAAGTGGCTGTCACAATTTCAGCAACATCAGATTCTGTAAACTGTATTGCAAAGGCCAGTGATGCTTTAGCCAAAAGAGGAAAAGTCAGTTTGAATCCAATTTTGTATTTTCTGATTCCACAAGAAATTAGAATGTAGCTAATGTGAAATCCTTATTACCTTTGTTTGCTAATTATAGTTTTAGGAAAATGGATACTTATTAAGCCACAATATTTAAACTCTGTTTTTTTAAAAATTGCATAGAAATGGAATATAGTTATGGGGCAAAGAGAGAGAAGAGGTTTTTGTAAAGATAATAGGATTGTTTTGGGTTTATATATATATTTGAGAAATAAGATAATTGTATTTGCAGTTGACTAAGTGCAAATATTTTAGATTTGTAAAACTCACCTTTGAATCGCAGTGCAGATAGATGGACTCTTCCATTTCATTAGTATTCTGGGTGTCTGGGATGTGCCAGCTAAATGCAGCCATCCTTTGGGAGCTTGTTGTAGCCATAGCAACCGGGCTGCAGTCTCAAGGAGCCGCGTGCCTCCGACATCCCTGCGGCTCGAGGTGCGTGCTCGATAATCAACGCGCTGCTTAAGGACCACGGGAGAGTCGCTCTCTGAGCAGCCTAAGGAGAATCAGGGGTGGTTTGCAGTCAGTTTTATCTGGCTGGGGAATTTCCTGGTGGTTTGAGAGGTCGAGCCTTGCCTGCTGTGGTGCCAGCGCTGGAGCCGGTCCTGCTGGGCAGCTCCAGCTCTGGTGGGAGCGCAGCGGAGCTGTGTGAGCCTTGCCAATGTGGCACCTCTCAAACCTCTCATGGCTGATGGAATCTCTGCAAATCTTTACAGGTCATCTCAACGTGATCTTAGCGAGGCTCAAAGTACAGAGATGAGGCACTGTGGTGACAAGGGAGTCATAAAACTGAGTAATAATTGAGTACCTAATTCCTTTGAATTCGTCTGGAAGTCCCAGCTGAAATGCAGTTCTTTTTCTCATTGCTTATGATGAAGTCCAAAATTTAATCAATAGTAACTCGCTGGAATTAACCATATAGGGTTTTCACTCTCAATTGAATCTCAACACCAGTGCTTACAAAAAGAGAAAAAGGAAATGGCATTATGTAGACAAAATAATTATGGCCAACCAAAGAATGATGGATGAAGGATTAGAATCATTGATGCCTTGTGAAGGCTGACCTAGAACAGAGACTAGACAGAGCTAAAGAATAAAGTAGGGATTTATTAGGAGGCCTCAACAGATGCACCTTGGGCAGCACAAGAGCCCAGGCAGGGCTTCACTCCTGGTGAATCCAAAATGATCACAAAAATGGACAACCAGTCACAGGGTCTGTCACTTTTATAAGTTTTGGTCCATTTGCATATTGGAGTTGATTGTCCAATTACAGCTTTAGGTTATAAAGTTCCATTCTTCTTGTTTTTCTCTCTTCAGTCCATGTTGTTGATGGTCTTGGGCCTGAGGTTTGGATCATTTGTCCTTGCTCCCCAGCTAGAGAAGAAATTGTTTTGTCTCCCTGCTTTGTGCACAGAGCTCACCATCCCCTAATATGAAGCCCAGACCCACCACTAAAAAAGCAAAGAACCTGAAAAATATAAAAATTAAAACCTGAGGCATCATCATCACAAAAAATGTTCATCTCTTAGTAAAAAAGAGATTTTATATCAATGAAAGTCAATAGGCATCAGAAGTCTATACTGATGCAAAGACAAAACCATACAAATAATTTGCATTTCACTGAATGATGTGAACAAAATATTCTGCAAGCTGAATAAATATCTCAAGTAATAATGACAAATTTGCCAAATAAAGGTGGTATGATTAAAAAAGGATAACTAATGCTGATTTATCTAATAAAGTTAGCTATGACAAATGCACAGCTGGCAAAAAATTAAAGGAAATTATGCAAAATAGATTTCATCCAAACATATTTATTTTGATGTGAAAACCTTATGTATTCTGAAAAATGTGATCAAGAACATTGACAATTTGAATGTTTTGTTCTTCCAGGCCAAATTTCCTTTCTTTAAAATCCAAATCACTAAAAAAGTGCTACATATATGAAATAGATAAAATTCTTTGCACATTTTATATCTATATATCTATATCTATATATCTGTATATATATGTATGTAGTTGTGACCCTGCCTCTGTTAGAAGCTTACCCTTTAAATCTAGTAAAGTTGTTGTCAATTATCTTGAACCCAATTAGGCAGAAACTGTAGTCTCCAGAAAGAATTGAAAATGAATGCACCTTGGGCAAACACATTTGCTATCAACACATTTTCTATCCACTCCCTGAGAAGACTGCAATGTATTTTCCTTAAACGTTTGCGAGACATTTAAATAAGAGGATTAATTTAATTCTGAAGAATTGGTCCTTCCCCACAAAAGAATTTGTACTGTCCTTCTTCTTAAGGTTCTGCTCAAGAAAAATTAAACCAATTAATATCAGGTTTAAATCACAGAAGCATCATTAAAACAAGCATACAAATCTGGTAACTTTCTCCTTTGTGTTGGCATAATATGACTGCCTGAGGTTCGGGGGAAATTTGTGTAAGTTGCAAGTTGTGTTAAAGTTTCTCATTGAGTGAGAGATTTATTTTCCCCTAGACCAGGTTCAAAATGATTCTCAGCAATAATGTGGCTTTGCAGCCCAGTTTCTCCCAGTGTGTCTTTGCAAACAGTAGGGATGCTTTTATATCTGATTTAATCTGCTGGTGTAGTCCACCTTCTGTGGCCTAAAGCTGACTTAATAAAGGGTGTGAAAGTCTTATACCAGATTTCATTGGAAATAGTTTCATGTTATTAATTCCAAACCTTACTTGGCATATTAAATTATGTTGGCATTTAAAAAAGTATCTCTATTTTCACTAAAATTGGTTTTCTAATAAATCACTCTAATTACCTTTTCTGTCTTTTTTGTTTTTTTAATATGGTGCGCTGAGAAAACTGAAGTGTCAGTGTTAACAGCTGTTAAGTGGTTTATTTCATTAGAATGTAAGACCTGCACAATTTTATTGAAACCACAGTGAAATGAAGATCAATTAAGCTGAAATCACATTTTTTATTTGAGTTTGATTAGATAAAGTAGACAATATTGTAAATAGTTTGATTTTATTTCTGAAGGCAGATGCATTCTGTTGTTTTCAATATGGTTATTTCAGTGCCTGGGACAGATGTTGTGTAGGCACAGAAAGCTACACTTGCTGTTCCAATGTCAGCATAATTATCCCTCACGAAGACATTGTAGTTCTTTTAATTTCCATATATCTGCAGGAATCTGCAGAACTTCTCCTGTCCTTCAGATTTGAAAGAATAATCTTCTTTCAAAGTAAATCTTTTTGCTTATCTTTCTTTGGGTCAGTCTATTTTCCCTTGGTAGAAAAAGTTTGTTTCCTAATGCAATTGTTAATGAATGAGCTGCTTTTAAGTAAGTTCTGTTTTGCACCTGTGGATATTTGCATATGTAGTAGATGTCTGAGACTTTTTGAGCAGAATTCTTTCAAACCAAAGAGAAGTAGAATTCCAGGTGTGAAACTCAGTCTAGCCAATACTGCACTGAATCTTAACAGGCATGTGAAAGCATGAGCAATAGTGTTTGTTTGGATGGCTGGTGTGAGACAAGGTAATCTGTAAAATTCTCTTCTTCAGGATGTGGAGGCCCAAGACAACCATAAAATGATCTGGAGGCCTTGAGCCAGAAAATCTTTGAATATAAGCCTAAGTCCAACCCAGTGACTTTAGCAAAAAAAAAAAAAGCAAATCCTTTGCATTTATCCCAAGAAAATTTTGTAGCACTTGGTTTTATACAATGGTTGATCAGTAAATGCTCTACCACTTCTTGCTCCACCTCCTCATTGGTGTAAGCAACAATACAACTCCTCTTCATCCTTCATCCCCATCTCCACACATGACACTCAGGTAAACAAACTTGCACAGTGCAGGGTTTCATCTGTCTAATTTACACATTAAGGTGATTTCTGAGGATGGCAGCTAAATGAGGGCAGGTGCTGTTGCTAGTGTTGTCAGCAGCTAGATAGTTTGGAATTAAATCTGAGTTATCAGCAGTTCTATATCCCAACTCTCACTCATTGAAATAATGGTTTGATGGGATACGTGTTAATCACATTTTTCCCACCAGATATGTTGTGGAAACCCCATTTTCAGTTTTTGTCACAATCAGAGCATATCCCTCATAGTGCCTGTCTTCAAGATGAAAATTAAGCATGTTTATTAGAAATATTCTATGCAATATTAAGTAATTTTTATTAGACAAAATTTTCCTCTCTGCACATAAATAAGAAAATGTAAAAAAAAAAATCCTCAAGTGCAGAAATGCCTTGATAATATAAATTCTGACATTAAACACTAAAGCAAAAATACAGAAATAAAGAAAATGTAATGCCGTCCTTTGTTTTAAGACTATTACTCCTGTTATTTCATTATCATAGCTATCAGGCTAAATTACCAGAATATTGCCTTTGCTCTTTGGAACTCCCACAGGTCTTAGATTACCTTCAGAGATGAGGATCGTATTCCCTTAACTTCCAAGAGAAGTTATTTAAACAGCTACAAAATAATGCTTTGAATTCTCAATAAGTTTCTTCTTTCTGGTTGTGCTTGCTGATTATGCTTGCTGTTGCACTATTTTTTTTCCTGAGGAGAGGTAATCTAAACTGAATTCTGACATTCTTTCACTACCACAGACATGTTTACAACCGTTGCCTAATGAAATCTAGGACAAAATATGAAGAAAATTAATTATCCACTAATGTGGACTATATGCAGGTAATTCAAATTACTTCTTTCATCAGTTCCCAGACCTTCTAAAGAACAAATACTAATTTTTCTAGACATCAGGTGTCTAGCGCAAAAGGCTTTCTAATTAATTAGTACTTTCTTTAATGTTTACATCTGAGATAATTAAAGAATAATGTCGTAAAGAATGTCCAGGAAGATGAAGAGTTTTTCTAAAGCAGTATTTTTGCAGACAGTAACATAAATTGAAGAGTTTTTTGCACACGTTTGCTTGAAATGATTCCCTTTTACTTTTATGTAAAGGAATTCACAGCCATGAGATGTTAAAATGATGATCAGAGGTGTGCCATTACAGCAAATAAAGCCTTTCTCTGGGTGTTAATGTTGTAGGATATATTCAGATTCTTTTATTTATACCTTCAAATACTGTTGGAGTAGCATTTCTGTTGGAGTAGCATTTCTAAACAGCATTCTATTTCCCAGAAAACACCGTGAGGAATTTCAGTGTCTGGTGCTGCCTCCCATGGAAGGCCAGCGAGCACAGGCTGGTCCTGCCAGTCTGGTTTGGTGCTGGGACTCTCCACAGCTGCTCTGTGAGCAGGAATAGGGGATGCCTGAGCAGAGGCAGGCTGGAATGATGACATTTTTCCATATTTCCACAATGAAGATGTGCACAGGCATAAGGCCAGAGCTGGAGACCATTCCCACTGTCACAGTGCTGCTGCAGCACATCCAAACTGCCCCAGTGGCTGCTGCCACTCTGTCCTGTTCACAGAATCTGTGTCCTGATCAGGCAAAGCAGCGAAAAATGCTTCTGGAGGTAAAAAATAATATAACTAAGGAGGAATGAAGCGTTTAAGGACACAGAGATGTGAAGAGTAATAAAAAAGTACTTCTGCTTAAGGGAAATTTATTTTTAGAAGAATAATCGGAAAAATCATAATCAACCCTTATGACTGAGGCTAATGAAACCACTAAAAAGTAATCACTGCCTAGGGAAGCAAAAATTATGCTGTGTGAAATCAAGCTAGGGTGTTTCTAATTGTCTTTGTGTTGCATGCCTGCATAAATTATATATTTTATCTATTATATGATTTACCATTATCAAATTTTAGATAAAAACACAAAGAATATAATTTTAAATTCTGATTGTATATATGGTGAAAAGAGATGCTCAATTAATTAGGATGCTACTTTGAGTTATATGTATTGTAAAATAGCATTTTTTCTGCTGGCAGTAGCTATTTACAGCATATATAGATGACAGCACATTTGTAAGATTAATCAGTAAGGAGTTACTTGAAAACTACCTCAGGTTTCTATGATTGTTTTCATCACAATATGAAATATGAAAAAAAAAATCCTGCTGTCATATTTTAAAATGTTTATAGTTCTACAGAAGAAGGGAATTTTACTTTGTTTAATATTATCAAGGAAGATTGTCCTA
>WBNQ01071787.1:16482-32964 GCA_013401375.1 Spizella passerina | reverse complement strand
TGAGAAGGTGCAGAGTTTCCTTTTACACAATTTGTAGCAAGTCCTTAAAGTGATAAAATCTTGAATATTAGATGTGCATCCCTTAGGGCTTTCATTTCATTTTTATACTGAAAAAAGGCTAATACAAGTTCATAGTAATCAGAAATTGTGATAATTGCCACTATGAAAATTCTCTGTAAAAAGTTAGTGCTGTCTGACAGAAAAGTTAGTGAAAATTCATCAGAGTTAATAAATTTACTTATTGCACAAGAGACAGTTGGAGAGGGAAGTTTATAAATGTAAATGTGCAGAAGGCAGCAGCACAGTTCCAGCTGTAAGCATGATCCATGTAAGTTTGTAAATGGTGGATTGTGGCAATTAAAACTAAGGATGCACAACAGTAAAACTGCTGAAATAATGTCTCTTGCTGCAAGCCTTCCCACAGGAATACAGTGTGCAAGGAAAATCTAACAGGCTTTATATCCAATAATTAATGTTCTTTTGCTTAACACCAAATGAGAGCCATAGAAGCATTTCCTGTCCAAAGATGATTAA
The DNA here is from genome assembly GCA_013401375.1 of Spizella passerina. Lineage (NCBI taxonomy): Eukaryota > Metazoa > Chordata > Aves > Passeriformes > Passerellidae > Spizella > Spizella passerina. Next base: position 32,430 of record WBNQ01071787.1, on the reverse strand, counting down.
TTATTAATGCCCATTGTGCTAAAGAACAAAACAAGAGGTATTGATCCAAAATGGAACAAATGTGTTTGTTTTATTCAGCCTACCCAAATTTTGCCAGTTTGTGATGGCAAACTCAGCACCATGAGAAGAGCAGTTAATGATAAGGCTCTGGAGATCTTAATGATGCTTGGTTTGCTGGGAGAATTACCTTGAAACACATTTATGTACTTGGATAAATTAATCTTCATCACTAAATTCTGTCTAAGCAAAATAAACCAGGGAAATGGCTTTGGTATGCATGATAAGGGAATCTTAAATACAGGCTGCAGGACTTGAATCTTTCACCTGTGCTTGAATAAAATACGAATATTCCATCAGCTTGGAATCCTCCATTTTTTCCACCAGGTAAAATCCAGTGAAAATCTGATTGTTTTTCTCTTCCAAGAGCAAATTCTGAATTGAAATTAGCACAGAAAAGAATATCTAGTCAAAAGTTCCCATTTTCTGTTGAGTCAAGTTTCATGAATTCTTTCTCGTGATTTATTTTTAAAGTTTATTTGGAATGAATCTGACCATCATCAACTAAGCCATGCAGAATTCCCTAAGCAGACTTCAGGATCCTTTCTCGGGACTGTTTGTGTTGAACCACACAAATGACAAAGACAGGAGCAGCAAGACATTGGTGTGACAAGCAGGGGACAAAGAACAGTACAGGATCCAGAGGTCTGGCTGCAAATGAGCAACACAGAATTAATGCATTTTGGATGTTAAATTTCAAATTTTAAGCTATTCATTAATTCATGAATAATTCATAATTCACACTTCATATCCATGATGAATAATAATTACACATAAAATGGAAAGTGCAGGAAAAGAGATAACAATTGATATTGAAGAGATAACAATTGATACTGAGTTGATGAGAGATGAGAAATATTCAACATCCTCCTTAGTGAGCAGCTAATCTCTAAATTACAGCTTCTTTATGGCTTTCTCAAAAACAAAGCACATTTTCCACTAACACTTCAATGTTTAAATAAGACAGAAACTGTTCATACCTGCCTTCTGCATGGACCAGTCCTGGCTAAAAGGCAACATTTCTGTGTGAAATCAAAGCTGGAAAAGAAACAATTTAAATTCACAACAGAATAAAAGCCATTGTTATTGTAGAAGCTTTATTGTCAGATGAAAGGAAGAAGATGGGACAGTGTAGGAGAGGCAAAGCCTTGTGCAGTTGAAGTTTTGTGCATGGAATGGTTTCAGGGCAAGGATTCCTGGAAGATCTGTACAATGGAGTGCTACAGAGAAATCTGCATGAGGCTTCAGTGAGTGAAGGGTGATTTGTCATAATCCTTTTTAGAGTAGCACAATATAAGAGGGGACATCTCACCCTCCTGCCAGGGTAAAGTGAGACTGAAGGCATCAAACTCAGCCCAAAAGTCTGCAGCAATGCAGATTTTACCACATCAGTGCTGCTGATCCACACTTAGCATAACCCTAACTAAAGTTTTACTCTTTAGTAAAGTTTATATGAGTGTTTTCTTATTTGTCTGCCATAAACACAGAGAATAGTTCACAGAGTGAACTTTTGAGGGCAGTTATCAAAGAGACTTCAGAGGAAATCCAGCTGGGATAGAATAATTACACTTGAGGGGAAAAAATTGCTAGAAAATTACTGTGTGTTAGAAAATTATAGCAAAAGTTAAAACTGGTAACTCTGGGGCATTAATTTAGTAATGGGGAACTCATCCAGGCTCAGACATTTGGATGCTTTGATGGATTGGGCTCTTCAGAGCTCCCAAAATCTCTTGGATGTCTTCAGGTGGAGTTCTGAGCCTCACAGGACCCCTGGGCATGACAGAAGCCCATGTAAATGGCAAAAAGGCAATTATTTCCCAACACTTTCTAGATGTCACATAGACAAGAAGAGACAAAATGTAGAACTAAAGAACTAGGAATTAAAGGTGCTAAGTTAAGCAGGACAAACTTCAGAGCAGTGTCTGAAGTGTTGAGAGAAATTCAACAGGATACAGAGAGAGATGGAGATGAGGCAGAAAATGGAAGTGTTCCCAGATAATATAATTTAATTTATCCCCAAAAGGTGTATATATAATCTCAGAAAAAGGTCTACACCAGATGAGGAATGACATCCCCAAAAGGCAGCCAGTGTGGATGGCATGCAGAGGGTAATCCTGGCAAACAATCACACATCCCTTGACCTGTGTTATCCCTTACAGCAGCCCCATGGTCCCTCTGGCTTCTCCTGAATCCATTCAAAATAAATTAAAAATAAATTTAAAAATAAAGATATTGCTCTTTATTCTTATTTTTCAATGGCCTTATTTGTATCTTGCTCTTACATTCTCTGTCAGTTTTGATAATCTGCTTTAGCAGCCTTGTATCCAGCTGCTTTATGCTTTTATTCTGCCTGGGTTTTAATGTTCTACAAAACAAGCAAGCAAATACAATAAGTAATGTGAACTAAAGGAAAGTTAAGCCCAGCAGTAACTTGTAGGAACAAAAACTTATTTATTCTACCTTTTTTTTCAACACAGTGAGAATGTGTATTTCAGTAATCAGAGATGAGTGAGAGTCAGGTTATATTCAGAGTCTGGGTCTGTCACTGGGACCTGTGTGTCACCGTGACTGTGACTGTGTGGCTGCTAGGTACAGTCACCTGTAAAAAGGAAAATAATGTTCCTTAGCCCATTTTGAGGCATCATAAAAGTTTGTAAAGCTTTTTGATGCCCTTCAATGCGGGATGACATTTTGAGGTAACAAACGACTGTTAAATATCACCACCAACTCCAAGCCTCCAGCAGCTCCCTATCCCCATCCACCAGATTCAGCAATGGGGTTTGGATGTGTCCATTTCTTTGTTAACCCCAGGGAAAGTCTTCTTGGCTCTGTCACTTTGTTCAAGGCCTTTGTGAGAGCCCCTCCTGCCCTTGTGGCAGCTGGACTGGCCAGGCTGTGCCTCCCTTGCCCAGCCCTGCCTTTGCTGCTGGGTGATCCACACACACTGGACATCCCAAATTTCCACCCCTGAGCACTCAGCTGGCTCAGGGCCATTTCTGGGCTGCCAATCTTTGCTGAACAAAATACTTAGAAATTCACTAAGAGGGAAGAGAATCCTCCCAGTTTCTCCCCTCAGTTTAATGTCAGGTTGTGATGGTGTTCCCAGGGATCTTAGGATGAGGGAAGAGATGAGGATCTGACTCCATGTTTCAGAAGGCTTGATTTATTATTTTATCATACATATTATATTAAAACTATGCTAAAAGAGTAGAAGAAAGGATTTCATTAGAAGGCTGGCTAAAAATAGAAAAAGAAAGAAGGAATGATAACAAAAGCTTCTGTCTCGGACAGAGTCTGAGCCAGCTGACTGTGATTGGCCATTAATTAGAAACAACCACATGAGACCAATCCCAGATGCACCTGTTGCATTCCACAGCAGCAGATAATCATTGTTTACGTTTTGTTCCTGAGGCCTCCCAGCTTCTCAGGAGGAAAAATCCTAAGGAAAGGATTTTCCATAAAAGATGTCTGTGACAGCAGGTTGTAGCTGGGCGTGGGTAGGGGCAGTAAAAGCAGCCATGTGTTTCCTTCCACTGGGTCTCACCACTGCTATTTCATTTAGTTTATTAGGAATTATTTTTCCTTACCTTCCTAAAGGCTGGGTCCTTAAGTAAATATTGTGCTTGTTTTTCCCTGAAACTGGCTTTAAGAGTAGACAAAGTAGCAGTTTAGTCTGTGTGCTAAACTAAAACACTCAGAACTCAAAAAAACCATCACCAGCATTGCCAAGGATGTCTTCATAGCAATTTAATTATACCTAAAGGCATTCTCTCCAATACCCAAATTGCTGCATGGGTTCAAAATTGGCAATAGCTCCAGCTCAGGATTCTCCCAAACTGACTCTGTCTAATTTTCATTGAATATCAAATCGATTTTAGAATGGCTGCTCAGATGGAAGTGTCAATGAATAGAAAGGTATCAGTTTAAAACACAATTTCCCATGGGCATCCTCCAGTGACAGATATTCTAATGTTACCCTCTTTCTGCTTTTAAATATGTGGAATTTGCAGTTGAGTTGGAAACAAAGGAGGCAGAGGATCCATGGAGCAGTTTGCTGCATGGCTTTGCGGTTAAAATTGCTAATTGAGGGTTCTACAAATAATCTAGAAATGAAAGTATATGACTATTTCTTCATTTAACTAATAATAAAAACAATTAGATAATCATGTCCAAATAACACAAGCAGTTAGATTCTTTTTACCATTGAGTAAATAAATGGTATTGGTTTCTATAGCAGTAAATAACTGAAAGCCAATAACAATCCAAAATATTTCTATGAAAATGAATAGGCATTTTATTTAGACATGAGAAGTTTTTATTTCTTTTTTTTTTCTGGTTAAATTTCAGTGTATCTGTGAATATGTCAAGATGACAGAATCTCATTTAAAAGCTGTGAAGACAGCTGACAGAAAGTGCATTAAAAATTAGATTTTGAATTCAAAGAATGAAAGCTTTAAATCACTACAGGCATGTCTGTAGGACAAGATTGATACCAGATGCTATTTAGTACATGTTATTAACAAACCATTCAAGCCTTGAAGGGACCTTGTCACTACATAACTTCTGTCTATGTAAATAAGATTGAAGCAAGAATTTATATTGCCAGTGATATCGAGCATCCAGTACATCAAAGAAACAGGACACAAAGTATTGCTCACCTTAAAGAAAGTATGAGAGAATACTAAAATCTATGACTTTCTCCTGACTTTGCTTACACACATAAATCTCTCCACAGTGCCACACAAAATCTATCTCATGAAAGCCCTGGCCAGCAGGACAATTCCAGCACCTGCAGATGTCTCTGCTAAGGAAAAGGTGTTGCATTAACCAAAAGTTGTTGTAGTATTACAAAGCAGCATACATTAATGCAGATTAAGCTGAGCTTTAAACTGAAAATAGATTTCCACTACAGGACTCATCAAAAGTCCTTTATTTTCCCTGTCTGCTGTTCTAATGCTGTTCACTAATAACTGTGGTACCCAACACTCTGCTCTGGGGAATATTGTGCTGGCAGCCTGAAGAGCTGAATTCTGGTCTTCCCTGATCCTCTGCTGCACAGCCTCCTCTGATACATCCATTCAATGTTAATGTGACTTTCTTGCCTTTTCCTGTGGCCTCCCCAATTTATCAAACCAATTCTCCCTTGCTTTTCACCTCAGTCATTACAGCCTTGCTTATGCACGAGTCTCTTCAGTGGGATTGCCTGTGTTACCAAAGGAGGCGCTGGCATCAGATATATCTGATTCCAATTCTACAAATATTTTCTCAGTTTCATAATTTTTATTACCCAAAAAAAGCCACCAGGAGGTCAGTCTGACCTTCTTTCTCAGCCCCTGTGGCTGAACAAATAAAGTTTTCAGAAATATCCAGTCTTAGTGAAAGAGAATGCATCATATCTTTACATGAATTTCTGGTAACATTGTTATCCACAATACTGCTGGGTTGTATTTTCTTTTCTTGCCTTGATTTATCTGACAAAATTATTAAGCATCAAATAAATAGCTATTAGCTATAAGAACCTGAGGAATCCTGGTCATCAGAAGATTTGAAAGCAGAATTTTGATGGGTTTCAATTTGATCTTTAAAGCCCTATTTAATTTCTTTTTTGTCTGTGATAGTGTTTTGTTACTGACCTACATCCATGATAACTACAGTAAAATACCTGAGCTGCAATCCCACTTTCACAAGATGAAACAGCAGCTGGCAGGTCATTCTCTCTATGAGGAAACTTTGAAACTTTCTTGTCTGGAAAAAACCTGATATTTGTCTCCATTCATTGTCAGAATACCTTACTGGGGTTGTTTGTATTCCACAGGAAAAAGATGTGCTTTGGAGCTCATGAAACTGATGGAAATCTCAAGAAGAATATTCTGACTGCAGGCTATAGAGCCTTCCCCAGATCACTTTTCTCCTTGGCAGCTCTGCCTCGGTTATCGAGAGACTCTGGGGTCATCCTGACAGAAAAGGTGGAGCCTCTTTTGGCACGGGCAGCCACAGAAAGGTGTGGATCCTGTGCAGGGATGACTCAGGGTCCTTTCTTGGCTTTTCCAGTACCAAGGACAATTAAATGTGTGGATCCTGTGCAGGATTTTGCCATTTCATGGCTGGATCAGGGTCCTTTCTTGGCTTTTCCAGCACCAAGGGCAATTAAAGGTGTGAATCTTCTGCAGGATTTTGCCATTTCATGGCTGGATCAGGGTCCTTTCTTGGCTTCTCCAGCACCAAGATCAATTAAAGGTGTGGGTCTTGAGCAGGGATTTTGCCATTTCATGGCTGGGCTCAGGGCTTTGGCCTCTTGGCTTCTCAAGGGCAATTAAAGGTATGGCTCCTGTTCAGGGCTTTGCCATTTCATGGCTGGGCTCCTTTCTTGCCTTTTCCAGGACCAAGGGCAATTAAAGGTGTGGATTTTGTTCAGGATTTTGCCATTTCATGGCTGGGCTCAGGGCTTTGGCCTCTTGGCTTCTCAAGGGCAATTAAAGGTGCGGAACTCATGCAGGGATTTGTCATTTCATGGCTGGGCTCAGGGTCCTTTCTTGGCTTCTCCAGCCCCAAGGGCAATTTCCCACCCACCCAGTGGCCTTCTCGGGTGGGCTGACCCCACCAAGAGGCAAGGGAAGGGCTACAGATTCATTTATCTGAACTCCTGTAAAGCCTGTGATGTGATTCCACACAGCATCCTCCTCTCTAAACTGGGGATGGATTGGATGGGTGGCTTCAGCTGCATAAGGAGCTGTTGGACAGTCACATCCAGAGGTGTCCGTGGCTCCTTTCCATGGACATCAGGGGCAGGGGGTGTCCCTGAGGAGCCTGTGCTGTTTATTTGATCTCCTCATCCATGACAGAAATGATAAGGACATTAGCAGGTGACACAGAGCTGAGGTGCAAGGACTCTCCTTTAGGATGGGGCCATCCAGAGGGACCTGGACAAGCTCCAGAATTAGCCCATGAGAATCTCCAAAGGTTTAACAGGATCAAGTGCTGATGTTTGTCATGACAAATAAGGTACTGTTCTTCCATTGAAATTTAAAACTCATAGAAACTCTTCTTGCTGTTTCTTCGCTGAATCTGTACCAGAGATTTCACGTTAATGCAGTGCCTACAATCTGGATCTGGTGCAATTCCATAATATCTCCTTTTTAAATTTATTGTTCTTACTTTCTTTTAGCCTCCTACTGATCTGTCAGTTTGGAATTACAATGTTCCTGGATTTGCAGATGTTATTGAAATAAGGTGATTTATTGAGAGCTGTGTTAGAAAGGGTGTCAAAACACAGGAAACTAACTTTCCTTGGTAGATGTGGATATATACATGACATGTCTTTTTCTTAAATCACCTTCTGTTTGTAAGTCTATTCATTGTACCATCCTGCCCTTATGTGAATATTATGATCCCATCTCAGGCCTTACTGAAATCTGTATAAATGTCCCTTGATTTGAACAACATGCAGCAGATTTAAATTCTGCAATAAATTTCAAATGGCAGAATTAGCACTTCAAGTTCTTGTGAGTAACTGAGATTGCAAAGAGCAGCTGTGTTTGATGTAGTCAGCCCACAGGCCATGTCCTGAGAGATTGTTTGTAGCTGCATCGAGGGGGAGAGGATGCTCCTGTTTGTTTCCCAAGAACTGAAAAGAATTTAGCATTATTTTGCTAGGAAGGAGTGCTTTGATTTGATTTTTAGGACTGTCATAAAACAAAGATGACCTTTCTAGGAGCACTGATGTCATAAGACCTTAACCCCTTGTGAGAGTCTGTCCAAGTTCTCCCTCATCTGCCTCACGATTGTCATTTGGGGAACCACTGAAGAGAAGATCCCCTGTCTAGAATCTCTGGCTCTGAAGGAGAAAGTCACATGCCAACAAGGCCCTGAGACCTGGAAGCTCAGTGTTAAGCTATTTGTTTTCACAGGTGTGTTTGCTGTGTGCTAAGAAGGGGGCACTGTGCCCCGTTTGCAACAACAGCCTTGGGAGCTGTCCCACCTCTTGGTCTGGCTGGACTTCTCCTGAGTTCCAGGTGAGGTGGTCTTCCACAGAAGACCCTCATCTGTATTACAACCACTGTGACACAGACTGAGATGTAAGAAGCCTCTCCATCAAGGACTGAGACCCCCATGTGAAAAGGCCCCTCTGCTCCATCAAGGACTGGGACTGACACCCCCAGCCCAGGGCAGGTGTGTGGGGGAGGCAAGCTGACCAAAGCGAGATGTTTGCCTGCAGGTTGTGACCACTGGACCACCAAAATCATAGCTCTCGTTTACTGCTGAGAACATGGACTACCTGTTACATCTATTCCTTATTCTATCTGTTTCCTCCCTCCCCCCCCCTCACAATTTTCAATAGAGTTATCATAATAAAAACCTCTGAGTTAGCTAGAGATTTGGAGATGTCCCCGATGTAACAGGTGGATCCTCAACTGGACTGCACCAAAGGAGTTTGTCTCTATGTTTGGTAGCTATACCCCCCTCTTTCTCTCTTTCTTTTCTCTCTCTTTTTCTCTTCCTTAATCCCTCTATTGCATTTTGCTGTGGTCATTCAATAAAGGTGCATTTGTTTTGATTATTACTGCAAATCCCCTGCACTGTGTTGGGTTTTTTTGCACCCTGAGATCAACCCACGAACCATCACGAAACCCGTTCATAAGGACGGATCATGACACCCCTGAATGCTGATGCAGAAGTGCTTCCCCTGCCCAGCCCTGACGAAGAAATGGCTCAGGGGTGCCTGGCTGGGTTTAAAAAGCATTTCCCAGCTGCTGGCAGGGCCAGGGGCTGGTGCTGCAGGCAGGTGTGGGCAGAGTGCAGATCCATCCCCACCTCATTGGCATTCCTCTGCTGCATTGAGACACCACCACAGGCTGAACTTTCCCTGCTCCTGGCAGGGGGTGAGCTCTGTCCTGGGTAATTCACACACTACTTTGTGCTGCTGGAGCATGGGGTGGCTTCTGTGCCCCACTGGCTCAGTGAAAACCTGGCAATTTGTGGCATTTGCTGGATCTCTGATCAGATGCCCTGCCTGGCTGAATTACTGCTGCAACCAACAATGAATTTAAAGCACCAACTTAAAGCTCATGAGCTCAAATAGCCTCGCATGGTTCATGCAAAAATTAGAATCAGTGAAATGAAAATATTCAGACCCAGACCTCCTCCCCTGAGTGAGGTTATTAAGCAGAGATTTACAGCCAAAGCCCCATCGTGGTGAAGCTGGATGCACTTTTCAACTAACAAATATTCCAGCCATTAAATGATATACTTTACAACCTATGGAAAGATTGCTCTAATATGCTGGTGATATATATTTCATTGGAAAAGAATAAATTCCTTTTTGACAGAAGTTTTAAATTCCAAACTGCTGAAATAAAACTTTGAGTGCTGGCATCTCTTTATTGATGGCAGATTTTTTTGAGAAGATGGTATGGTTATTAATATTTTCTATAAAATAATGAGAATCTCATTGCTTGGGAAACTTTCCAAACAAAGTTGAATCTAAATTATGTAACACCAACTTGAAATTTGCACACAGTCTTTTCTATATGATAGGGGACAATTAAATCAGAGATAATGGAAGGAATAAAATAATCCAAGCACAAATCACTAGAGAAATTACTGAAGAAATGTAGCATACCAAAACAGGTGAGAATGAGCAAATAAATATTATAACTTCAATTAAAAAATAGAGTATTTAATGGACTGGAAAGGGATGTGGGAATTAACATTGGCTGATATATTTCAAACCACTGAATTAAATCCATAATATCTGTTGTGTTGCTATATTTTAATATCTGTGGTTGCCTGAAAGTCATCTTCTAGGAAACAACAACCCCCCCAAAAAGATATATATTTGTCAGTAAGACTAAAAAAGTGCAATTTACTGCCACCAGAATCTAATTGGAACCACTTTGTTCACCCACACACATCAGGCAGGAAAAACACTTCCAGAACAACAATTTTGGTTAAAAATCCTGCAGTGCGGGGGGAACAGAGCTGCTGCACCTTGGGGTTTGCATGTGGGGAGGGATGAACAGACCTGGGAAAATTCACAGATTTCTTCAGCAGCTCAGAATGGAGCTGGGAGGTGTTGGAAGAGCTGCTGAAGAGGCTGGCTGAGGCTGTGAGGGGTGTCTGATAACAGGGGGGTATCTGATAACAGGGGGGTCTCTGATAACACCTGGGCTCTGGCATGGATCTCTGCAGGGTGGGGTTGTGGAGCACCAGCTCTCTGAGCAGGCAGCTTTTCCTTCAAATTACTTCAACTACAACAAAATATCTTCTCATCTAAACAAAAAAATTTCCACAGGAGCATTTGAATAGCAGGGGGATTTAACTCCACAGCAAATTTATGGAAAATATTCACTGGTGAGCATCAAGCGCTCACAGGTGGAGAGGGGTATTTGTTTTGTCTCATTTATTCTGATTGCTAAAATATTCCCCAGGTGCACATCCTATGCACTGGGTGGCTTTTCCAACACTTAGAGTGAAAACACACCAGAAATGAGTGTACCTCTCCTCTTTGGGGTATTGAGAACAATGTTCATTTTCCCCCTGAGAACACAATGCTGAGCCCAGTGGAGAGAAATAACAAACTCTGGGAGCTGGTGAATTCCATCATGTGGACTTAAGTTCCATATTTCAAATAGTTTGTATCTAATATGGTGATATTTTTTGGTTGTAAATACTGCTTTTCTTTACAAGAGCCAAAGTTATCTTCATACAATAATAGAATTGCCATTAAACTATTTTTTTCAGTGTCTCCATATATTGCACACCACTGAAAACCTCAAGTTTTCTTTTGTCTAATTTCTGAATGTCTCCCAGACTTTATTGACTGCTCTTGTATGTCCAGTCTGCAGAAGCAATTAGCACTGGTTTAGGAGCATAATGTGGTAATGAGGAATTTTGATATTATTTGGATGCCACTTCTCCTGTAAGGCACCTGGTCCATATGAGGAGAACAAACTTACTCAAAAAGAAAACAAGATAACTCAAGAAGAGACCATTTGGAACCACACTTGCTCTGATTGCATTTTTTAGAGTAGGGGGAAAAAAGAAATCATCACCTCTCACCTTGGAAAGCCTTTGTAGCCCACCAGCTTTCCTTAGATTAATGTGAGATTTATACTGATCAGCAGGTCTGGAAAATACATGTTACCTTGCACACTCAGGACACTTCACTTTTTACTGGTATGTATCTTTTTTTGCACTTTTTTTTTCTTTTAAGACTTGCTAGCTGATCTTAAACAATGTATTCTTGTGCTGGCTTTTTTTGCATTTTAACTTGTCTTGAAAAATAACCAGCAGTTGAGTGCAACTCAAATATTCACTTTCCAAAGCTTGACCAAATTACATTGCACATTCAATTTCTTCTACCTTCCAGAACAAGCAAATTAAATGTGATGTGTTGTGAGAGGAATAAGCTCAGCACTTCTATAAACTTCAATATTTTTCTGTTACCAAACCACCAAGTTGTTAATTAGAGAATGATGGAATCATAGGGACTGGAGCAGTATAGAGAAACTCAGCTACTTGTACATGACCTGGAATTAAAACAGCAGCAGGAAAAAGGAGCTGGAGGGGAAAGACATAGTTNTGGATTTTAAATTCTATTATATTGTAATATATTATAAAATATGTTATGTTATATTATATTAATCGTATATCCATAATTGAAAAATCCCCAACACTAAGCATTTTTATTTTGGAGGATGGAAATTAATTTCATTTCCTAATTAATTGCTGATGGAATGATCTTTGGGAGTCCTGACACCTTTGAGTGAAGGGCATGGGATGAATTTCCACACTGAATTTCAGCTCCTGTGGTTGGAATACAGCTGTTCAGCCACCTGAAATCTCTGCACCTGGCCAGAACTGCTGTGTAGTTAAAAGATATATTAAAGTTGTTCTGTTCTGGATGTACCTCCCCTCCTCAGGCACTCCTTTGACCCCTATTTCTGAATTATCAAAGCACATCCCCATCTTTGGGCTTTATCTCCACAACCCCCCTGTGAGGGCTTGCTGTTATCTCCGTGCTCATGCTGACACTTTATGTTTCAAGGAAGTACAAAATCAAACTGATTCAAATGTAATAGTTTCCCTTTGGCCTTGGAGGCCCAAGGCAGCTCTTTCTAAACATGGTTTCAATCATGTTTCGCAGATTAAATGAATTATTCAGGTCTTTAAATCTACATTTTGCAGAAGATTTTGCTCAGCTTGAAGATCAAGTTATAAAAAGTCATCAATTCTCTAAACTGCCTCTTAATGGTGGTTTTGATTAAAAAGTCATGTAGGCAGTACACACCTTTTTAAATACATGGTGGTTTTACAGTAAGTAAACCTGGTTTTCTTCTGTTCTTTAGGGGAAAAACCATCACCAGTTCAAAGGACAATGTGTAATTGTAATTGAAAGGAGAGGCCAAACTTGTACATCTGATGGCAAAATGGAAGTTGCAGGAAGGATTTCCTACTCCCAGGTTTTCGTACCTCTCTTATGGATTTATTTCATCCACAGGCTGAACACGCATTACACACAGGAGTTGTAAACTTGGAAAGAATCCAATATTTAAGGTAAGAAAGGAAAGAAGAGCAGAGGAGAAAAGATAACTGATTAAAGAGATAAATTCCAGTCAATGCTATTTACTTGCTGTTGCTTTGCTTTCCAAATAAACCATTGTTTACAGTTTACCTTTTCATTGCGCTAGATGAAAAGGGAAGAAAGTATGAAGAATAATTATGATATCCAAGATGAGAATGTTTGGAGACAGCAATTCTTCCAAAAGGCACTGGAATGAACACAGACTTTTTTTTGTCTCCACTGAAAGTAGAAGCACTTTCAGTGGAGTAAGGCAAAAACCAGGGTGTAAAATGGCAGAGAAGTTGAAAAACAAATCAGCTGGAAATGTAAACTCTTCAATATTAACAGTGGTTGCTGTTTTACCCTTTTCAAGCTGAAGATTGATGGGTTTTCCTCAGGGGAAGGGCTGGCTTTGGCTGTCCCTAGTGTTACATGTGGATTTCTGTGTGCTCAGCTCAGCTGGGCCAGGACAGCAGGGACAGCTGGATAGGGAGAGGATAAAGCCAGGAGGGAAAAAGAGGAGAAGGAGAAGGAGAACAAGGAACAAGAAGAAGAAGAAGAAGAAGAAGAAGAAGAACAAGAACAAGAACAAGAACAAGGAAGAAGAAGAAGAAGACGAAGGAACAAGAAGAAGAAAAAACAAGAACAAGAAAAGCTAGAAGAAGAACAACAACAAGATTAGTTATCGTTGTTGTTGTTTATGTTATTGTTTTTATTTTTATTATTATTCCAGTTCCCCATTTCCCTTCACTGGTCAAACTCCTTGTGTGGACACAGAACCAGGGTTTAATCAGCAAAGCAACAGGAGACACCCAGGAGGGTGGCTGGGCTTTCCTGGGGAGCCCTCCCAGAGAAAGGGAAAGGGAAAGGGAAAGGGAAAGGAAAAGGAAAAGGAAAAGGAAAAGGAAAAGGAAAAGGAAAAGAGGAAGGAAAAGGAAAAGGAAAAGGAAAAGGAAAAGGAAAAGGAAAAGGAAAAGGAAAAGGAAAAGGAAAAGGAAAAGGAAAAGGAAAAGGAAAAGGAAAAGGAAAAGGAAAAGGAAAAGGAAAAGGAAAAGGAAAAGGAAAAGGAAAGCCTTTCTACCAGGGGACCCTGCCGTGCCTCAGCAGGACCAGGCTCCACCAGCAGCCCCAGGAGTCACTTGGGGCACTCCAGTGGGAAGATGTCTCCTGTTACCCCAGCATCACCAGGAAGACTATCTAACTGTGGGCACATCTTTCAGGGACAAATTTAAGTATTTTCTGTTTTGTCACCATCTGGGAGGGCTCCTTGCATTTCAGAAATAGCACCACACCCAACTGTGTGCCATGGCCTTTGTTTTGCTCCCAAGGAGGGTTTCAATCCTCAGTTTTCCTGCAGCAATCAGCTGGCTGGGGGCTTCAGCAGGCATTTGAAACAGCTTCATTTGGAAGGCTCCTTTAGCTGACAGCTGAGCAACAACCTGCCAGTTCACAATTTCACTTGCTGCTCGGTGTTTAGCTGCTGGTAGGAAAAAAGAAAGAAGAAAACATAAATATTTAATCAACATTTTTAGTTGTAAAATATGGTTTTAGGGAAAGCTCTTACTAAAAAGAAATGGATGGGGTGATTCTTTATCTGCAGAGCTCGTGATGGGGCATGGCCCAAGCAGCACCAGGCAAGAACTGCTTCTCCTGATTTCCCACTGCACAGGAAGAGTTAGAACTGCTTGTTACTCTAAGTGTCTGCTCACACCACTCAGTTTGTCACATCCTGGTTTTCTATGTTTTACCTACAAAGTGCCCCAAGATATAATTTTGCAAGTTTAGTTTGAAAATCATGGTAGAAAAAACACTGAGTAAACTATTTAATATTACTCCTGTTTCTTCTAGCTCTGTTTATGTTGTTACCATTTATCCTAAGAGGCAATTAAAGCATTTGTTTCAAATTATAGTCACAAATGTGACTTCTTTTTAGGCAGTGACTTGATTAACCTGTCAATCCTGATTATTATTAAGCAAACTATTCATTTTGTGTGTTTGTTGCTGCTCATGTTCTCTATCCCTGCTCCACAAAGGAACTGGGATTCTGCTGCTGCTCCCTGAGTGGAAAGTTCTCAAATATAGGGCCATCTAAAACTTGACACTAATAGTGAAATAATGATATGGATATCACAAAAATATTAGGATTTGGGAGCATTTTCACAGACACACAGCTGTTGTCTGAGCACTCCTGAAGAGCACAGGAGTGTTATTTGCAGCAGCTTGAACTCTGTGCTTTGCTCATCCAGGGAATTCATGTCAATCCTCTGGCTCTTTGTTGTCTGCTCCTTCACAACTCAGAACAGTTGTGCTCAGTTCTTTGTGCTGAAACCCTGCATTGGAGTCTGCTGGACAATACATTTGGGATCCTTTCTGCTACTGCACTGCAAAGTCATCACACAGAGTGTTTGAGGGATCTCCTTTTGCATTTAACTCTTTTTTGGCTTAGTTTTTTCTCTATTAATAGTGACAATTAAAATTAAGAAAATAGANTTGTGCTAGATGAAAAGGGAAGAAAGTATGAAGAATAATTATGATATCCAAGATGAGAATGTTTGGAGACAGCAATTCTTCCAAAAGGCACTGGAATGAACACAGACTTTTTTTTGTCTCCACTGAAAGTAGAAGCACTTTCAGTGGAGTAAGGCAAAAACCAGGGTGTAAAATGGCAGAGAAGTTGAAAAACAAATCAGCTGGAAATGTAAACTCTTCAATATTAACAGTGGTTGCTGTTTTACCCTTTTCAAGCTGAAGATTGATGGGTTTTCCTCAGGGGAAGGGCTGGCTTTGGCTGTCCCTAGTGTTACATGTGGATTTCTGTGTGCTCAGCTCAGCTGGGCCAGGACAGCAGGGACAGCTGGATAGGGAGAGGATAAAGCCAGGAGGGAAAAAGAGGAGAAGGAGAAGGAGAACAAGGAACAAGAAGAAGAAGAAGAAGAAGAAGAAGAAGAAGAAGAAGAACAAGAACAAGAACAAGGAAGAAGAAGACGAAGGAACAAGAAGAAGAAAAAACAAGAACAAGAAAAGCTAGAAGAAGAACAACAACAAGATTAGTTATCGTTGTTGTTGTTTATGTTATTGTTTTTATTTTTATCATTATTCCAGTTCCCCATTTCCCTTCACTGGTCAAACTCCTTGTGTGGGCACAGAACCAGGGTTTAATCAGCAAAGCAACAGGAGACACCCAGGAGGGTGGCTGGGCTTTCCTGGGGAGCCCTCCCAGAGAAAGGGAAAGGGAAAGGGAAAGGGAAAGGAAAAGGAAAAGGAAAAGGAAAAGGAAAAGGAAAAGGAAAAGGAAAAGGAAAAGGAAAAGGAAAAGGAAAAGGAAAAGG
>WBNQ01071787.1:5380-16239 GCA_013401375.1 Spizella passerina | reverse complement strand
TGCTTGTTACTCTAAGTGTCTGCTCACACCACTCAGTTTGTCACATCCTGGTTTTCTATGTTTTACCTACAAAGTGCCCCAAGATATAATTTTGCAAGTTTAGTTTGAAAATCATGGTAGAAAAAACACTGAGTAAACTATTTAATATTACTCCTGTTTCTTCTAGCTCTGTTTATGTTGTTACCATTTATCCTAAGAGGCAATTAAAGCATTTGTTTCAAATTATAGTCACAAATGTGACTTCTTTTTAGGCAGTGACTTGATTAACCTGTCAATCCTGATTATTATTAAGCAAACTATTCATTTTGTGTGTTTGTTGCTGCTCATGTTCTCTATCCCTGCTCCACAAAGGAACTGGGATTCTGCTGCTGCTCCCTGAGTGGAAAGTTCTCAAATATAGGGCCATCTAAAACTTGACACTAATAGTGAAATAATGATATGGATGTCACACAAATATTAGGATTTGGGAGCATTTTCACAGACACACAGCTGTTGTCTGAGCACTCCTGAAGAGCACAGGAGTGTTATTTGCAGCAGCTTGAACTCTGTGCTTTGCTCATCCAGGGAATTCATGTCAATCCTCTGGCTCTTTGTTGTCTGCTCCTTCACAACTCAGAACAGTTGTGCTCAGTTCTTTGTGCTGAAACCCTGCATTGGAGTCTGCTGGACAATACATTTGGGATCCTTTCTGCTTACTGTGCTGCAAAGTCATCACACAGAGTGTTTGAGGGATCTCCTTTTGCATTTAACTCTTTTTTGGCTTAGTTTTTTCTCTATTAATAGTGACAATTAAAATTCAGAAAATAGAATAAAATCACAGAAAGTTTATCCACCTGAACAAAACTGGAAATTGGAAATACTTCCTTTAAAGATCCTGAATTTTGGAAGAAGTTTGCCACATTGTTCCCCACATGGCTGTAAGACAAGGTTATTAAAAATGCTCATTCACACGAGATGTTTTGCACCCAACTGCTTACAATCAGTTAGTTGACTATGAAACTGCCCAATTTCTATGTGTAATCAAAGTAACTGTGTACACATTTGGCATGTAATTACGTTTCTAAATTGATTAAAATCCAGCCCTGAAACGATTGCGAGCGAAGGCTTGGCTCCAATGATTAGTTCTTAAAACTTCTTTCACAAGCTTGAGCAAATAACACACTTGCCAAAAAATGCTGCCAACTGTGAAAGTTAATTATGATAAATGTAACACAGTTCTCTCATCACCAGTGCACAGAGAGAGGTTTTTGCCTCTCCCAACGTTATCGTCCATCAAGACAAAGATGGCGCTTCAGGATTTTTTTCCCTTTAACAAGGACAGATATGCCATGAGTGACAGTTAAATTTGTTGGAGGTATTAAATTGCTAATGCTAATGCATTTTACAATCTTCTGAACTGATTTAATATATTAGACTGTCACTCAAAGTCTTAATAAACAATTCCACACTCTTAGTTTAAAATCATCCTGTCAGACCTGGAGGTTTTCTCAATTGGCCTCCATTGTTAATGTGATAGTAGTTTACAAACAAATGCCTTTTTTTCTTCATAGGTTGGTTCATATGAAATTTTAATGGGTTTTTCTCTTGCTTCTCTTTTTTATTTATTACAAAACAGATGTGCCAGAGCTTAATAGGCTGGATTTGTGCTTTAAAGCACCTGTGCTTGTAGCTAAACTTCTCCCTCTCTTGCAGATAATCTCTCACTTATTCATATTTGAAGAGATCTTTCTTCTCATTTTAGAGTATTGCAAACTCAGCCTTGTGCAACTTAATATATTTTTGAAGAACGATTTCATTATGTTTATCTTAATATTGTGTAATTCCTCCATGGAGTGCCACTTTTGCTTCAGAGACCCATTAGAAGCTCAACAAGTATCAAAGTTTCATGTTTGCAGATGTGAAAAACACAGGTACTCATTACAGTTAATAGACTGTCAGAGGAAAGTTATTACAAATAAAATACTTTAATTTTGTAGGAAAAAAATAAGACAACTCATGAATTCATTTTGCTGAAGTTAATTTATGGAGAAAACAACCTTGATATTTTTGATTTTGAGGCTCTCAAATGTGGGAGCAGCACTGGCATCAAAGGGTTTGGATTATTGTTTGGATAAGTATCCAGATTTTGATACTTTTGCTGTCTGAGTGTTAAATCAATATATCAGATTGCTGCCAAAGAAAAACTTGCCGAGAATTCTACCTCAAACTGGTATTAATTAAACCTCCTTCTGTTTTGTTTGTTTCTCCTTATCTGTGTGATGATGGTAGATTTCTTCTGTGAATAGATACATAAATTATTTGTAGTAGGATCTAAAATCACAGCGACAAATACAAATTTCTCTGACAGCTCACTCCATAACATGCTGCTACTCATTTAAGAAAGCTTCATCTCCAACCCTCACAATTTTCATTATAGACTTTTTAAATTTAGTTATCCTGAGAGTGTTCCCTAAGGCATCCTCTCTCTTTCACAGCTAGCTTTCAGGGTTTGGACTAAGGCTGGGAGTGAATCATAGAAGAAACAGAACCAGTCAAGAACAGCAAGTTTAATGAAATACCAGTAACTCAGCCACCGCAGGATTTTTTTTTTGTTTGTTTTTGTTTTTGTTTTGTTTTTATTTGATGGATCAAACCTCCATTTTGCTAATGCATGTAATTAACCCAAATGTCCACATGTGAAATTACCTGGCAATTACCAGATCACTTATTCTGAGGACTAAAATTATAATATTTAAACTGAGTTTCCAGCTGGCCTAGGATGCTGAAGTTTACCAGAGCTTGTCCTACCTCCGTCCCAAAGCCTGCCTTGCAAGGTTTCTGATGCTGCCAGAAAATAGTTTGTCTTTGTTCAGTGAATTGCTATTTTTTATGTTATTGTTTGCTTGTTTACAAATGCAGTAAAATCAAGATTAAAAGCATTAAACAGCAGAAAACCCGAGGATATTGGGCTGATTCAGTCTTTTGTTGGAATAATTCAATATAATGGCACATGCAATACATTCCTACTTCGTGTTTGTTCTTTCTCCCTATTCAGATCATCAAGGCTATAATATATATGAAATATTTGGATGCTTAAGTCAATGGTTATTGAAAATTGAGGGCTGCCTCTTCTAGTTTGTGTTAGAGTCAGCATTAGTGGAGCTGCATCAGACTCTGCCAGCTGAGGATCTGTCTGTGTGTCTATTTGTATGCTTGAGTAGGCTTCTCCAAAATATGAACTGAAAACTTACATCCAATGTGGAACTAGATTCTTAGCAAATATGAATATGACATACCTGGCCTTTTTCAGAACATCAAATAAATAAAATACTTTTTGAAAGTTCCAATTTGGTTTTTCTTTCTTACACTAACATGTCTGAACCTGTCACACCTACTTGTGAGCTGCCACATCTGGCTGAATCAGGCACCTCATTTTATATTAACCTTACCAAGCAAAACACAGCATTACTGATGTTACTGGGCAAGATATTTTTGTAAATTCTGTGATTTTGGGTTTGGAGGGATTTTTAGGAAGGGCACAGTTACCATCAGTTCTGGGTATTTTCTGAGGTTTGACATGAGCAGTAAAGATTCTGACACCTGATAGTGGAAACTGTGTGATCCTGGCTGCAGGAATGGGTGGTCTGGACAAGCAGAGCAGTCACTGATATTTGTTGATCCCCCAATACACACAGAAATTATATATAAAACATAATACATAATACATAATACATAATATATAATACATAATACATAATACATAATACATAATACATAATACATAAAAGAATATATCATATATCATATATCATAATTATATAGTATATAGTATATAGTATATAGTATATAGTATATAGTATATAGTATATAGTATATAGTATAATAATCATAATCATAATCATAATAAAAAAGTTTTGATAGCTATCTCCCAGCCTATATCCTCCAGATGAGGATTTAAGGAGTTCATTTCTGCTGGACAAAGCATCCTTCACCTCCTATCCTTTCAGGAGCCAGTAAAGCTTTTTTTAAAACACTGGCCTGGTTTAATTAGCACTGATTTTTGCCTTTGCCACCACAGACTCAGTTCCAGAGATGTGAGAAGCTGTGGGTGATTTTAACCCCTGTCTGTCATCCCTGTAATTAGATCCAGTGCAAGTGGAGTGACCAGAGATCAGTTCTTACTCCTGACCTGCTCCACTGCAAGATGACAGTTCCTTGGTAGGAAGTGTAGGAGACATTACATGCTGTAGAGATCAAGATAATTTTATGTTAAAAGGTGAAATGCTATAAATGTACTTTAGAAAACTCATGAACTTCTTGCTAAGAAAGTGTTTTTGATGAAATAGGTATTTATCTAATGAATATTATTCCAGGAGCAGTTACAGAAAAGATAGTGACAGGCACAAATGTAAGAAATGGGCAGAAGCTGGCTGAGACAGAATAGAAAAATTCAATCAAGATAATACCTCTCTATTTTTAATGCTGGATTCCATTGTCCTGGTTCCCATTTTCTTCATTTCAGCATTACAAACCCAGAGAATTTTGATTTTAAAAAGAGGATGCCAAGTGTTTCTTGTGTTCGATTTGCAATTCTATGAACCCCGCAGAGGGTCTGCAGCAATAAAAGATAACGATTATGAACTGGTGTAATTCTCATTACATGGCTGAGCTTGCATATATTTTAAACTATAACAGCACTGGCCTGCCATTACTGTGGGACATGGGGGAAGCTGCTGCAAACAAGGATGGCTTTGCTGGGACAGGAGCTGGAACAGCTGCCTCACCTCATTCCTTGTGGGAGCCATCCTGCAGCCTCACTCTGTGCAGAAATCCCAGAGCAGCCCTTGAGCAGGAGCATAACTGGGCCCTGGTGCCCAGCTGAGCACATTTGGTTTCGTTGCCACGTTTGCTGTCTCTCTTTGGGGGTATCACTGATGCAATGCCACGGCCATCATTCATATTCCTCCTTGAAACAATCATTTAGCAATTATTTTCCCCCCTGTGTGTGTTTTTAGGGAGTACCTCGGCCACATTACAGAGCAGAACTCAGAGTCAGCACCTTCCTACAGTGTTTAAAACCTCTGGTACCTGTAAACCTTTATGAAGTGGCAAAAATGGGCTCTCCTTTCAGACTTTGCAGGCAGCTGAAAATAATAAGCACAACTTTCCACAGAGAAGTCATTTTTACACAAAATCATCACTAAATTTATTAGAAATGACGGTTGGCAGTTCAGTAGACTTTTCTGGTTTTAAACATGACAATTTTTATCTTGCTTTTTTTTTTTAATTTAAAGGAAGTGGATACTAAAAATTACATATAGCAGCTCTTCATATGCATTCCATGTGAAATCTTAAAATATAGTCTTTTAAAATATCACTAGTGAGTGTTAAGGGAAAAAGATTATCCCATATCTTTCTTTCATTGAAGACTAACCCATATATTATTATTATTTTTGATTGAATCAGTAGTTAATGAGAAATATTTGCAGACAGCACACAGCAAATCAATCTCTTTGTTTCTCCTGCTAATCTTCACTCTACGGATAATCAGCCTTTGGAGGACTGAGAATTTGAGACTATCAGAAGGTAAGGATGAAGCACTGACAGCTCACTCATTTCCTCAGGCAAAAATATGTTAGGTCATTTCTTGCATGTGAAATATGATAGGGATATATCATCAACATTTGGTAAATAGAGAGGGTTTTAAAAATTGCATCTGAAATACTTGACATTCAGCACATTTTTTTGAAAATGATAAAATCATAATTGTAAAAAAGACCTGCAGTATTGCCAATCAGACACTGCTGTGCTGAGCACCCTGGCACATACATCCCAGTGTCCCCCTGCAGAAGGAGGAAGGAGCAGAAAGAAAAGAGCAATTTTCCTGCTGTAAATTGGAAAGTCTGCCAAGCAGCTATGTGATCTACCATCAATCAGTGTTAAATTCTCCTTAGCTGCAGAAAACTCAAGAACTAACTATCACTGAGAGATTTCACACGGTGACTAATGGTATATGACAAACACATTTAAAATCTGCATAGACGAGCAGCAGTTTCAAATATAACATGAATAATAAACAATCCTGAAGATATCCCAGTGTGCAAAATAAGACATGATCTCCTCAGACACACATTGTACATAGGAGATTACCATTCCAGGAGTGCACTCAATATCAATCCAGCAGCAAGTCATGCACACAATATGACTTTATTTGGAATAGAATCTTTCAGGCAGTGCATGCTGCAGTGTCACCAGGCTGTGCAGCAGGATGGGATAAAGGGGAATGACAGCTGAGCAAAACACTGGGCTGAATCCACAATTACTCTGCTCACATGAGGAGCCCCATTAAGTAATAGTGAAATCTTGAGGTGAGGAAGGTCTTCTCCTCCACCATGTCATTACTGAAGCCACAACTAATGCATCTGTTCCAGATGGCAAGTGTTCAGAGGAATGGGACACAGTGCTGTCCTTTGCATACTAAGCTGGTCATTTCTCAGTGCAAAGATTCCACTCATTCCTGTTTAGTTTTCCATTAAAAACAAATTATCCAGCTGAATAGTATGGAAAAATATTTATAAGAAAGGAATATACTAGTTATGAAAAGTGCCTGCACTTCTAAGAATAGTTCATAAAACTGGAGACGCTTGTCCTAGGTTTGGGTTTTCAAGCAATCAGGCATTTTAGTTTATTTCGATTGTAGATTTATATTTTTTATTTAGAACATAAAACTCTATAATCCATCATAAATTCTATCATTTTGACAATGGCCATTGTGGACACTACAGTGTTTTGGGGTTTTTAATTTCTTTTTTTCTGGCAAGAACAGGTTACCACAGAACTCAGGGGGAGAATAATTTTTTTATTGTATTTTTTTGGAATAGGGTCTGTATTTTGGGCTTGGTGAAGCTGAGCAGGAGCCACAACCACTTAGGTCAAGAAAGGATCAGAAATTGGGAAGTCAGAGCACCCAGGGCAAGGTGTGTGATCCTGGGAGCACAGGAGTTTCTAATAATTACCAAAGTGAGATGGCAAACCCTGAATGAATGTAATGACACCAAACAGCTTCAGGCTGAATTGCAGCTTCCCCTGTCCCAGCAGGAATAAAAGAACCTGG
Source organism: Spizella passerina (assembly GCA_013401375.1). Lineage (NCBI taxonomy): Eukaryota > Metazoa > Chordata > Aves > Passeriformes > Passerellidae > Spizella > Spizella passerina. The sequence goes on along the minus strand of WBNQ01071787.1, from coordinate 9,146 downwards.
AGGGAAATATGACAGAGTAGTTTAAATGTGGTTAGGTGCAGTGTTTGCAAGCTGTGCTGTGATCTCTCAAATACTGGTCAGTCAATATGTCTCCTCATCCATCTTTTTGCCTTTCCAAATGTAAGGACTCACAGGCAGTTTGCTTAAAAACTTTAAATGCTGAGATTATCTACCTCTGAATTGTGACTCTGAATCTTCAAGGGATCACTTAATCTAATTTTGTCTCCTCTCATATTTAAATGGTATAAAGTGATGTATATGTTAAAGACAGAACAGCAGAGGCACAAGCTGGGAAGTCTGTTTCAATTAAAATCACAAGTAACACAATAAATACAAAAATACCTTGTTCTGGGGCTACTTCTATACCAGCAAAGGGACTTTGCTCCTCCACCTTAATTCTACAAGAGCAAACAGTCTGCACATAATACCCAGAAAGCAGAGACCAGGGCAGTCAGAACAAACAAGAGTAATTAAATAATCATCCCATTAGCTGAATTATAGTAATGTCTCAGTGAATTGACCCTGCTTGAGAGCAGCATTTCCATTTGCAGAATTGCTAACAAGGGATCAGGACCAGGGCAAAAACGATTTGGTGCCACTCTGGCGAACTCTGAGCGAGCACAGAGCACCCATTTGGGATGGAGATGCAAGGAAGGGGGAGCTGTGAAATGATGTCAGAAAAGATTCCAGGGCCCTGAATGCCATTGAAGACCTGTCTGTGCTGCTGCAGCACCTTGAGGAACTATTCTGAAGGTTATGGAACTTCTTGTAGGGAAAGTAGGGGCAAGTACAGAAAAAACATGGCCAAAATCCATTTCTGATAGAATACTAAGTCTGATAGAACACTAAGTGTTGAAAGAAGCCATAAAGTTTATCAGATAAATTGTATTTCCAATTATTGACTTTCCAAAAAAAAAAAAAAAATTAAAAACTCAGACTAAAGTGAAAGAGTGAGTGTAGCAAGAGAGATGAGCAGGCAGAAGGATTTCTGCCATCTCTCCTTTGTGCTCTCCTCTACTGTTAGCAAAGGCCTCTGATGTATTATCATCATATCTTCCATTGTTTTTAATAAGGTTTTTTATGAGTAAGGAATTTACAGCTATATGCAAATATTCTGTGAAGCTAGCAGCAAAAGAAAATGCTATTTACACTGAAATTCATGTACTGACTAAAAAGCATTAACAATGGCAATTAACAAAAATGGAGATTGTGCTGTTTCCATCTGTATTTTGCAATTCACAGCAGATGATAGTCACTCAGCAAGGCATTAACTTGCTAACGTTCTTCAGTTAAAATATAGAGTTTCTATTTATTTGAAAGCATTTTTTATCAAAGGAGTCCAAAGCCCCAAATCCTGTCTGCAAATAATTAGAGATCATTAATATGTGAGAATATGCAGCCCTAAGCAAAATGTTACTTCCCCAGGAGGAGTTCCAGAGAGGACTCAAGGGAGGAATTTTGGATTTCCCATTATCCCAGGTGGGATAGGAAGGAGCACTGGTTTGCATCGAGGCCATCAGCAGATTCAGGTGCTCCTCTTGTGCTGTCCTGATGTACAAACACTGCCCAGGTGCCACTTTTCATTGTGGGACACAGGGGAAGGAAGTGCTGAGGGATGGTGTGTTACCCTGATTTTTTAAGTTTTTCTAAGCCTTCTGATGTTTACATTCTTGTAATGAACTTTCTCACACACTTTATGTAAATAACTTATTGTTTTGCATTCTTTTATGGAGGAGGAGAAATTTGATGGACTGTTGGTTTGTCCAGTTTCATTGGAGAGGTGGCACTGTCACCTTCCAATCCACTGTCACTTTAGGAAATCTATAAATGTTGGAGTCAGAAATTAAAAGCTCTCTTTTTACCTTGATAGAGCTGTGTGACCAGGTTGTGTTATTTTGTGTCCTATAGTGACAGTGGTGGTGGAGAGACACAGAGCTACAGAGAGAGCCTTCCCCTGCCACCCTCCTCCTCTAAAAACACAAGTAGAGGTGTGTGCAGGGAGCTCCTATGAGTCTTTTCTCTGCAGCTCAAATATATTCATCAGCTGAACACGTTTTGCACAAAATACTGAACTCAGAGAATCGAATTGTACAAACACATTTTGCTTATTTTTAAATCATCAGTTCAATTCCACTGAGCAATCAGTGAAATCTCTAAATCTGTGAGGATTGTGACAGCTCTCTTTCCAATACTTTGCATACCTGCCTCATGTCCACCTATGGAGCAGCATCCAGGTGGATAAAAGTGTCTTTATCTCCATCCCAAGTGACTTTGCAGATCCTATTTCCCTGAATGAGATCAGTCAGAGCACGCTGGCTTTGGCAGCTGCGGCCCCAGCAGCAGCACTCCCTATGAAAGGAGCCTGTGGAAGAGAATGAGCCTGGCTTTGGAGTTTTGAAGATGATCACAACGACATATGGTATCTGAATTTGTGAATATGCCAGAGCCAGGCTGGCATAAGGACACATATCAAAAACTGGAAAAAGCCTCTGTGAAGAAGGCACAATTTCATGTTCATTTTTATTATACACTGCCAGTGTTTACACAGAAGCCTCTCATCCACGAAAGTGAAGTTTATTACTATCAATCACAGAAACAGCAAACAAAAATGCTGAGATTTTATGTACAGTGCTTCAGTCTGAGGGTTTTACCACTTCTGTAGGCAGCAGTAGTTATTTTACTGGCAAATGGTGTCATTGGGAATATGTTGATCATCTGGCAGTGTTGTAACATTCATAAAATATCAGCATCCCAGCTGAGAAACAGCCACAACAACACAATGGGGCAGATTTTCCTTTAAACCTTTTTAAATATGTATGCTGGGGTACCTGTTGCCACTGGGGACACTAATCCATGAATGAAATTGCAAGATCACTGTTAGTTTAAAATCCAACTACCAGCACCACCAGATTTTATTCTCCCAGTAACTCTCCCTGGTCAAGAAGGTGCTGTGGATGCAACTGTGCTTTGTGTACTTTGATAGAATTTCAGAAAATATTAAAAAAAACTTCATCTTACTGTAATAAACTGCAAAGGACAGCAGACACCCAAACCTCTCATATAGTGAGGGAAGAAAGAGACACCTTGAGAAAGCAGTGGAACCTCCTCTGAGTGCTCTGAGGATGTGTGCCTCCTTCCTTTGTGCCCAACGGTCCTTGCTGAAACACTCATGGTACTTATAGAAGGTTGGGCCTAATCTAGAACTTTGTCCTTGAAATAACATCATGAGCAATGTCTCACCAAAATCCCAGGTAGTGAATGGATATGACAGCAGCCATCACACCAGTCTGGGTGTAAAGCATCAGCTGCAAGTGAAAATGTTGGATTAAAGGGCTTTCTTTTAAAGGAGCAGGAGGCACAAGGAACTGATGACAGCTTCTAATGCACTAATCACGGGGCTGCAGGGTAATCTGCATTCTTGTTCTCTTTCTCTGGGACTTACTGAGTATTTAATTATTCTGTGTAAAGTGAAATAGCTTCAACAGAATGGAGAGCAAGATGAAAATCAATCCTGTAAGTCCTTAATGGTAGGGTAGGTTCAAATGTTGTCAGGCAGAGGGAGAAGCTGAAATTAGAGCTGCTAGGAATGGATCAGTTCTCTGGTCAGCTCATTTAAGTGGAGAGCTATGGAGAGCTCTCCTCCTCTTCTGAAAGCACCTATTGGGATGTCGCAGACAACTTTTATGAAAAATCCTTTCCTTAGGATTTTTCCTCCTGAGAAGCTGGGAGGCCTCAGGAACAAAATGCAAACAATGGTTATCTGCTG
>WBNQ01071782.1:0-11811 GCA_013401375.1 Spizella passerina | reverse complement strand
AACAGAGACTGCTGGTAGCTGGACAAACCAAAATGTGGAAACCTCTATGATATGATAATGGCAGAGAGGAAAGAGTTAAACTAATGAAATTGCCTCATCATCACTTGTCAGAAGAAGGAAAACAGTGGTGGAGAACATGAGGACAGGGATCTAAGTTTCAGGTTTTCACCTGCTGATTCCATTTACATAGACTAGACAAGTCCTGTACAACTGTGGGTTTGATAAGGTCTAATACAGGTGTTTTCTTGGGGCTTATTTTTTAGACTTCCATGGCATTAATAAGGCTTTTCCTAAGGAAATCATGCCAGAGACAGGATTTTTGACATGACTTTATCAGTCCCCTTATAACTTCTGAATTTTGGGCCAACTTCTAACCAAATTTAGTTGTTCTTAAAAGTGATGTGAAAATAGCTTCAGAGAAGGAAGAACTTTAACTTTTTTCTGAGGGAAAAACTGTATTCATTAGAGAATCCTCTGAAGACTTCAGTTTGGAACATAAAATCTATGAGAATTAGTATTTTACTTTGCTGCTCAAAGAACTATTTGTCTTAACATCTTAACAAGATCTTTAAAAAGTTACATTTAAAGAGAGCTCTCTCTCTCATTTTGAGGCTATTAATCCCTTGTGCTACAAATGTTTATGTGCAAGACTAGGCTTGGCAGATCATTAGGCTTTAAAGCTATTCCCCATTAAGCCTGTGTATAAATCCTTGCAATATCAGGTCTTTGCTGAAACTAAAGAAATGCTAGAAAGAGCTTTTTACTGTGGTTGGAATGAAATGTCTTCAGTGACAGTGCACCATGCACTCCAAGTTTTGGGGTTTTTAATGAAAGGAAAATGTTAACATTCAGCCTGCTCACCATAAAGAGATCTGAAGGGAAACTTATTGACCCTCTGCTCCAGCATAGAATAGCTGGGAATAACAAACTCTGGATAAATTAGATAAAGAAATTTGATTTTATGAATTATGGTGGTAGAAAAATGCCTGCAAAGTGCAATTCTGTTTACATAGTTTAAAAAAATTGATAAATGTTCTATGGCTATTTACGCAAGGGAATGGAAGCTGAATCAAATGTTAAAAAAACCCCAAAAAACAACACAGTTTCTCTTGATTATTTAGAAAATACGAAAAAATACCACACTGATGTCAGACTGGCACTGTTTTTCAAGCTTTAAAATTAGCATTGAACAGTGTGTTCTGGGAGCCCATGGTCTGGGTACATTTTTTTTCCACCACAGCCTGGATTGACTCGCGCTGCTCTCGGTGCTTCGTGTGCTGCGGCTGCTCAGGCAGGAATGCACAACTACAACGAACAACAGGGAGGAGGAATTATTAGGATTGTTTACAAATTTGGATTTGCATGAGGGAGTGGAGATGTTGACAGTTATACTTTGAGAATCAAGCTACCACAGCTGGATAAACATGTACTGGGTATCTCAAGGCCTCGCTTTCTCCCACTCCCATGGCAGAGAATGAACCAAATACAAGTCCAAGCTAATCTCAAAAATAATAGAGCAGCTTTCAACAAAACCTATTTATCTATGAGGTCAAAAAGCCTCAGCCTAGTTACACTCCTAGAGAGGCTCTACTTGACAACATGGTCATACTATCTCAGGGGCTGGGAGCTGTAGTGTTACAGACCACCCAGAATTATTGCTCCCACAAGGCACTGATAATGGTGCTATGGTTTCACTGCCTACAGACCTGATCTAACCCTTAATAGCTTGGGTAGCCATGGGAAACATGCTGCATGTCTGTGTTTCATGGGTCACTTTTCCTGGGCATTTTTTAGGCACTGACAAAACTGTTTATAGATTGCAAAAGTAAAGAAGGGCTGTAAGAAATGAAATGAATAAACAAATTGGTATTGGCATGCAGAGCTTCAGCAAATGTAGCTGTGATAAATGGACAGGTTTTACCTTCTTGGGTTTCGATGTGTTTGACACACCAGAATTCTGTCAAACTCCTTATAGAAGTAGAATACCTGATGGTTTGTATGGTTAAAATATAACAGTGTATTCTCTGGAATGAAAATGTGAATGAATCCCAAATGCAAGGGGCTCTCATCTTTCTGAATCTGTAGACAAACCTTCTGGGGCCTTTGGGTGCATCAGCAATGTAAGTATGAGTGCAGGCTACAGGAAATAAGCACTTGTGAAAGCTGTTCTGACCTTACATTGAGAGAAGTTTGTAGAAATAAATTCCCATAAATCTATTCCAACTGCTGAATGATCTTTGAGCTGATGGACCATTCCCTATGTAGGTCTTTTTGAAAGAAAACAGCAAAACAAACTCAAACACAAACCCCAAACAAACTTGAGAATGTTTTTGTAGAGGTTGGGTTTCTATTCTTGTTTCTTCTGAAGTCAAAAGAAATTCTGCCATAGGTTTGAATGGGAGCAGATTTGGCTTTCATGGGAAAATAACTGTACACATGGAGATCTGTTTGTGTAAGTGCTGATTTACATATTCAAGTGCCTCTTTGCATAAAGAAGTTTATTTGGGCCCAGCTGTTCGTAAATACTGCAAGGTGCATGTGAGACTCCTTTTCTCTCTTTTTCTGTTTGAAAAACTCTGTTACCATCCAGCTGGAGCTGCAAAGTAACATGATCTCTTTTGTCTTTTTCTTCTTGCCCTCTGAGCTGTCTCACATCCCAAATCCAATAGGATAGCTATGAATTATAGGAACTATCATGTTGATTTCCAGGTAAATCTTTCATATCTACAAATGGCTTTTTGTAACAGTCATGCAGGAATGAGTAATGTTACCGAGTAGGCTGAGATGAATCTCTTTATATCATGTTCCACTCTGGGTAATTAATAGCACATACTTTAATCAGCATGCTTTCTCTTTTTGTGGGTTGTTGTGATGGGTTTGGGGTATTTAGATGGTTATGGTTGATGTCTGGGATTTTTTTAGTGCACTAGGATGTAGTGACTCACATCTGTATGTTTGCAGTGGGGTTTGAGTGAGTGCTTTGTTTGTTTCTTTAGACACATTTTCAATTCTGAATACTGAAGTCACGTCTAGCACCAAATGGGAATGGTGCCATCATTGTCTTTGCAAGGAGCTCCCAGATTTGTGACTGCAGTTCTACCCTCTGAATTGTAATTTAGCATAAGCACAAACACTGCCATAAATATCAGCTTGAACTGAATTCCCAGTGGGTCCCCCACGGCCACACCTGGAGTTGGGATCCCTGGTGTGTGAGCACTTCCCACAAAATCTGCTTTGCAGGGATGAAAGCTCTGGTGTCAGGGAGGGCACACATGGAGGAGGAAGAGGAAGAGGAGGCAGGAGCTGCTCTGATGTTTCCCTCCCAGCTCCTTCAAGTGACTTTGATCCCAAGTAGTCTCAGAATTCAAAGCCCTTCATAATGCTCAGTGGTTATAAAGATGAATATTGGAGATCATACAGTTTTTAGTTTGAGCTAATCTCTTAGAAAAAGAGAATGTTAGCTGCAGATTGTCAGTAATGCTTCTGTATGGCTGGAAATGTTTGATTTCTATCAGTATACTGGGAACTAAAGCTGATTTTCCAGAGTCTGTGATCTGCTTTGAATGCTGCAGCTCTTGTTTATTATTTTGATATATATAAACCTTGTCATGGATAGAGATTTTTGTGTGATTTTCTTTTTTGAATATATCATATTAGTCATACATTTCTTTGGGATTGAGGTTTTTTCCTCCTTGTTGTGTAAACCACAGAGAAATGCCCCACTCCTTGTGTTGTTGTTAGTTCCTTGAGCAGCATGCCAGAAGAATGTGGTGTCACAGGAGCATCTCTTCCCATGTGAGCAGAAGGGTTCCATGGGCAGGAGTGGGTGTGTTTGCAGTGCTGCTCTCAGCAGCCTGACTCATGTAGCCCAGAGCAGGGCTCCTCTGCAGCACTGATTAGGCACTGTGTGGCCCTCTATGTCTATACAAATTGGAATAAACCAGTGGTGTTCTTCCACAGATGGATGGTTTGGGCTGTGATGCACTCCTTGCTCTGACAGACAGAACTGTGAGGTCTTTCCCTGTTTCTCTTTCCAGATGAAGAAGTTTTTGTGTTGAAGAAACACTCAGGTACTTGGTCTGGTTTGAAAACTGGCCCCAGTGCTTCTGTTTGAGACAGCACAGGATGGGACAAGTGGCATCTACCCCCAGTGATGTGACCCCCTGCCACACTGGGCACCACCTCCAGTTTCTGTTCTTTGTCACCTCCCCCATCTCATCCTGCTCTGCTCTCCTGGGCACATCTGCTGGCTGGAACACCCCAAGCATCCCCATTTCCCATGAACTCTTTAGGTGTGACCCTGACACCCCCCAGCACACAGCTGGGGCTGCCTGTGCAGCCTGGGAATGCCCAGCACAGCTGAACCCAGCAAAGCGTGTGACTCATTCTCTGTGTGTTGTGTTATCTGTTCTGATGGCTTGCTTGGAAAGCCTTAAGAAGTTTTTATGTTTTCCAGTCATCTAGTATTGCCCTGGATGTGGGTATTGTCTTCTAAGGGGAGAGACTGAGCTGCTCGTGCCCCAAAACACCAAGGAAATGTCCCTGTCTGAGATCTCCTACTCATCTGAGTGCAGCTTTTGCTCACAGAGTGCAGTGCTAGTCTTGCATGTCCTGAGATCTGAAACAAACCTCTTAAAACCTGTAATGGAAAGGCAATTAAAAATACTCCAAGATGTGAGAGGAACTAAATCACCACTGGGGAAAAAAATCCCTTTTTGTTATCTGTGGATCAGCCTAGGTTTTATCACCTTTTCCCCCTGATTTTAGAATGGGGCATAACTGGTAGAAAAGGGAGTTGTTCCATGGGAAATACCCATTTTCAACCTGCAAAAAGATGTTTGTGATCCTAGGAAAGTCTTTGATAAATTCAGTAAATTTCTGGGAAATATTACTGTATTCTCATTGCACTGACTGAGGGCTATGTTTGATGTTTTCAAAGACTCTACTGCTTTATAGAAAGCTCCAGGTCTGTTTTTGACTTAGGAGTCACTCAGGTGGATTTTGATGGTTAAAGTTCACTGTGTGTGCCTTGAGCATCAGCAAGGAATCAGCTGTGTCTGTGCCCCTTGCCATGAATGTTCCCAGCCCTGGAAGAGCAGCTCATTTGCCTCCCATCCTGAGGCTGTACAAACACAACGTGTTCAAGTTTTGGCTTTGCTCATTTGTTTGTTTGGTTTTTAATATGGGAATGATAGAGCCCTTAATGACAATTATCTGCTCCTGCTGTTGATCTCCCATTTTTCAAAGCACTCCCTGGCTCTTCCCTTGGAGATGAATGTCACCCCTGTGGCAGCAGAGGCTGCTGAAGGGGCAGAGGAGTCTCTGCAGTCACTGCAAACAGTGCAGTGCTGGTGTGTGCAGCCATGGCAGTGCAGCAGACACCTGTGGCGGCCTCTGCTTTTTCAGAAGCATCACACTGTGTCCAAGGCAAGGAAGGTGCTGCCCTGCTCAAGTATTCAGGGTTAATAAGGTCCTAACCAAGTCCTCAGGGGATATTGTACTTCTACCAGGCACCCAAACATGGACACTGGCCTTTTTAACGTTCTAGGAGATGAATTTCAATTTAAATTATAGCTTGGACATGAAATTAGCCATTGCATAACTGTAACTACATAAAGGACTTCTTTAAAGAAAAGAAATAGATGCATCTACTCCTGTGAAATATTTTAGCATTTTTCCCTCTGAAAACCAGGTTTTGTCTTGGGAAGGAGAGCTATTTTTATCTTCAGAAATCTGCTATTTATCTTGTAACCATCAGAGATGCAAGCATGGATCTCAGTTGACTTTCAAGTCACATGAAAGTGTCCAAAATATTTGCAGTGAAATGTTCCACTAAGGAACAGATTTCAAAATTTCATCTAATGATGGAAAACAATCTGTCTTGCCAAAACTTTCCCCACATGTCTGACAGGATTTTAGTTTAAAACTCTATTTCCTACTTAGTAGCAGAACAGCTGCACTTGGAATGCAAGGTGTTTTCAGATTTTGCCATGTGGGAAACCTGTATTCAAACACTCCTGCAGTAAATGGAACTGTTTGATGTGCCTATCTGTTTGCCAAATGTAATATTATTTCTCTACTAATATTTGTCTGTTGGTGGTATCATGGTTTCTTCTTGTTATACCAATACTGAGAAATGGCCACATAAATGTGACATTTGAAATTTAGTTGTGATGCAAGATAATAATATCATCTTCAGAAGTATATTTTTGAAAGCATGTGTGTCTGTGTTTATNGGGGCTGCCTGTGCAGCTTGGGAATGCCCAGCACAGCTGAACCCAGCAAAGCGTGTGACTCATTCTCTGTGTGTTGTGTTATCTGTTCTGATGGCTTACTTGGCAAGCCTTAAGAAGTTTTTATGTTTTCCAGTCATCTAGTATTGCCCTGGATGTGGGTATTGTCTTCTAAGGGGAGAGACTGAGCTGCTCGTGCCCCAAAACACCAAGGAAATGTCCCTGTCTGAGATCTCCTACTCATCTGAGTGCAGCTTTTGCTCACAGAGTGCAGTGCTAGTCTTGCATGTCCTGAGATCTGAAACAAACCTCTTAAAACCTGTAATGGAAAGGCAATTAAAAATACTCCAAGATGTGAGAGGAACTAAATCACCACTGGGGAAAAAAATCCCTTTTTGTTATCTGTGGATCAGCCTAGGTTTTATCACCTTTTCCCCCTGATTTTAGAATGGGGCATAACTGGTAGAAAAGGGAGTTGTTCCATGGGAAATACCCATTTTCAACCTGCAAAAAGATGTTTGTGATCCTAGGAAAGTCTTTGATAAATTCAGTAAATTTCTGGGAAATATTACTGTATTCTCATTGCACTGACTGAGGGCTATGTTTGATGTTTTCAAAGACTCTACTGCTTTATAGAAAGCTCCAGGTCTGTTTTTGACTTAGGAGTCACTCAGGTGGATTTTGATGGTTAAAGTTCACTGTGTGTGCCTTGAGCATCAGCAAGGAATCAGCTGTGTCTGTGCCCCTTGCCATGAATGTTCCCAGCCCTGGAAGAGCAGCTCATTTGCCTCCCATCCTGAGGCTGTACAAACACAACGTGTTCAAGTTTTGGCTTTGCTCATTTGTTTGTTTGGTTTTTAATATGGGAATGATAGAGCCCTTAATGACAATTATCTGCTCCTGCTGTTGATCTCCCATTTTTCAAAGCACTCCCTGGCTCTTCCCTTGGAGATGAATGTCACCCCTGTGGCAGCAGAGGCTGCTGAAGGGGCAGAGGAGTCTCTGCAGTCACTGCAAACAGTGCAGTGCTGGTGTGTGCAGCCATGGCAGTGCAGCAGACACCTGTGGCGGCCTCTGCTTTTTCAGAAGCATCACACTGTGTCCAAGGCAAGGAAGGTGCTGCCCTGCTCAAGTATTCAGGGTTAATAAGGTCCTAACCAAGTCCTCAGGGGATATTGTACTTCTACCAGGCACCCAAACATGGACACTGGCCTTTTTAACGTTCTAGGAGATGAATTTCAATTTAAATTATAGCTTGGACATGAAATTAGCCATTGCATAACTGTAACTACATAAAGGACTTCTTTAAAGAAAAGAAATAGATGCATCTACTCCTGTGAAATATTTTAGCATTTTTCCCTCTGAAAACCAGGTTTTGTCTTGGGAAGGAGAGCTATTTTTATCTTCAGAAATCTGCTATTTATCTTGTAACCATCAGAGATGCAAGCATGGATCTCAGTTGACTTTCAAGTCACATGAAAGTGTCCAAAATATTTGCAGTGAAATGTTCCACTAAGGAACAGATTTCAAAATTTCATCTAATGATGGAAAACAATCTGTCTTGCCAAAACTTTCCCCACATGTCTGACAGGATTTTAGTTTAAAACTCTATTTCCTACTTAGTAGCAGAACAGCTGCACTTGGAATGCAAGGTGTTTTCAGATTTTGCCATGTGGGAAACCTGTATTCAAACACTCCTGCAGTAAATGGAACTGTTTGATGTGCCTATCTGTTTGCCAAATGTAATATTATTTCTCTACTAATATTTGTCTGTTGGTGGTATCATGGTTTCTTCTTGTTATACCAATACCTGAGAAATGGCCACATAAATGTGACATTTGAAATTTAGTTGTGATGCAAGATAATAATATCATCTTCAGAAGTATATTTTTGAAAGCATGTGTGTGTGTGTTTATCAGCTTTTTAAACACAGTGTGACATTTTTCTCCTGAATAAAACTATAAATTGTACTAAATACATGGTGGGTCTGTGTCAGGCACTGTCCCTTGTGCAAGCAGTACCTTTGCAAGGAATTCACTGATCCAAAAGTCACTGTTAGTTAATTTTAATATACATGGTAAAAGGCTCTTCCTAACTTTAAGATATTTGCCCTAGTTTTGCTTGTACATGTGGATTTTATCTAGTGATTCTCTGTGACCAGCAACCAAGAAATTCACTGGTCTCCTAAGTATTATAAATATTCTGTCTGTGCTTTTGTATCCAAGACAAAAACTTTTCACACAGCACAATTCAAAGTGATGTGACCACAGGGAATAAGGAGAGAAGAAAAATGCTAAGATTAGAGATTGTCAGACTATTTGGGGCTGAAAAAAATGCAATCAAAATGCATCACTTTACTGGAGCATCTCTGGGACCAGGAGATGGAGGAGGAAATACTGGGAGAAGAAAGATTTCTTGTACTTGGGACATGAGAAAACAAGTGCTTGCTGTCTCTGAGATAAGGCAGATTTTCAGTCCAGGTCTCTGCAACATGGCAAGAGAAATCTTGAACTGGGGGATCCCACATCCCAGTGGAGTCCCCAGCATGTTCTCTGTGGTTCTGATGGCCATTTCTGTTTGTTGAGAGGAATTGTGCCAAAACATCCATGTTTTGTTCCTTATGCAGTGTGGTTCTAAGGAAAAAAAAAAGAGTGCAAGATACCAATCTTTGCGGTGGCCACAGAAACTCCCCTTGTCCTTGATCTGTTCCAGTTAGGATTGAGTCAAACTGCTCATGAAGTGTGGAGTGATTTGTCCTTTGAGTGATTTCTGTGGGAGTTAGCAGTGCTCAGCTCTCATTGAGACCTTCTGGCTGGAGCCACCTTGCTCATCCCTCTGTACCAGTGATTTCTGTGCTGCAAGCCTTCTGTCCCACAGCCTCCACCACTGCAAAGGTTAAGAAAGAAACCTTGTGTTGCTTTGCTGCCATTTTTGGGAAATTAGTGAGATTAGAATTACTGACCAGACTGGTTTCCAAAAGAGTGATTCTGAAGCCATGAAAGGAGGTAGAATTGAGGCAAGAAAACCAGTAAGGAAAATAGATGTGAAATAATAGCCCTGAATTTTGAACTGCAGAAAATATTGTAATATTTGTCAGCTGTGTCTTCCTAGATGTTGTCAGCTGTCCTTAACTGAGCAAAAAATGGTGTGGGATAATAAAAAGAGTGTACCAGTAAGTAATCATAGCTTAATCATAACATAAAACTTTTTTATTTGGTTGGCTGACATGAATGACTTGTCATGCTCTTAAGTTATACCTCCCTTGGAATTGGAGTAAATGCACATGTCACCCAGCCAGTTTTAGGCCTTCATTAAGGTTTTAAGTGGGGTAACATTATTTTTTTCTGGTGTTGAAGAGCCAGATTACAGGTAATTTTAGTGTCATTTGACTTCAGCAAGACACCTCTCTGAATCCTCCATGAGGAATGGAGCAGCAGGATGGGCTGGGGTCTGAGGCCAGCAGCCCTGTGGAAGCTCAGATCAAGGCTTGGTCAGATACAGAAACTTCATGAGAATCTCACTTCTAACATTTGCTGATAATATTGTAACTTTATTGATTTCTACCAGAAATCTTTCCTTCTTAAGTATCAGCTGTGTGATTCTCACACGTGGTTTGTGTGAGAAAACCCTCCCTCACACGAGGGTCTTTGCTAGTGGGAAGGAAATCTTGATCTTGGTTCATCTTCACACCAAGTTTGGCGGCTGAAGTGCAGTCCTTGAATGGTTCCCTTTTAACCTCATCATTGTTCTGAAGGAGGGAATAAAAGTCCAGTGCAAAATATCCTCTCAGCTGTCTCACAAGCACTGGTGGGGACACTGCCATGGAAAGCCCAGACCTTGGCTGGAGTTCTGCCAGGAAAAGCCACAAAGACCTTGTGTTGAAGTTCAATTCATTCAGAAACCCTCCTTCACTTATATTACTTGAGTAGAAGTTCTGTTAGACAGAGTTGGATTTACATAAGTAGTAAATATTATAATCTGCCCATCCAGAGTTGTATTTTCTCCCTTTCTACAGACATCTGTTCCTAAATCTTACCTGCTGTCCATCACCACAGAGTCAGTCAGCATACAGACATCAACAAATCATTTCTGTCCCTGTCCCCCCTCCTCAGCCAGTGCATGAGGGAGCTGCACAGGAACCCACACTCCAAACCTAGGATAGCAGACTAGGAAACTAATGTCTCTCTGCACTTTGAGCCCTATTCCTTTTGGAAATCTCAGCTTTAGAAATTTGTTCTGCACAGAATTGGAAGAAGGCTCAAGTTTCAAAATGCAGTTGTCATCTTTGTTGTCATTTCCTTGACTCTTCAACACTGAGGTTTGGTGCTGGTTTGCTTGTAGCCATAAAAAGACTGCAGAGAATTCTTCTCAGTATGTGTGCAGGCCTGGGCAAAATGTCCTGCAACATTATGAGAGGTTTTAACTAAGGCAAAGAGTTCTTGGTGTTCTTCATATAAAACTTTATAGCAGTTCTTAAGAATTCTATATCTATTTAATAAGAATTCTGTATCTATTTAATTCCTTTCAGAATATCCACTTGGTATGGGTTTTGTGGAGCTGCAGGTGCTTTCTTGGTCCTGTGTACAGACACTGCCCACCCATTCTCTTTCCCAGTGTAGGTAAGAGATCAGGGTTGCAAGCTGCTGTTCAGCCCTTTGGGAGGAATTCCAGTGTAACTGTAAATAATTCAGCTCTCTGCTGCTGACAGCCCTTACCTGGGTTTTGCTTTGTGAGAGGTGCATGCTCAGTGTTACCTGGGTATGTCCCACACCATTGCTTCATTGCTGCCTGGATTCCATCAGGTCTCTCTTTTCACACTGGGAAATCAGGAGACTAGATCCTGCAGGAATCTATTGATATAGTTGAAATTAGCAGCCAGGCTTCTGCTCAGAAATTATTTACCCACTGTCAAATACTTGCCAAGGGATGCCTTGATCCATGAACGGGATATCCTTGTGACCTTTGTGAAACTCCTCTCTATAACAAAGGGGTTTTTAAGCTTCATGAAAACATCTGAATTAGTTTCAATTTTTTAGAGTGAGGCTTCAGAAGGTCGAGCATGCAGAAACAAATAAAAACCAGTATGGGAGGGGTATGTGTGTGTTTGGAAATTACTGATTGTACCTTTCCATTTTGTCTCCAGGATTTTCCACTCAGTCATGGGGAATTGATTTGTCTTGTGATGGGGCACAGCAATGATTCCTGCACAGGAACCTGTGATGTGCACATATGATCTCTGCCTGCACCCCTGGAGACAAGCAGAGATGAGGGAGACTTTTCCCCAGAGGATTCTGTTGGCTTGCCAGAAATGTCCCATTTCCAAAAAGACACAATACAAATTTTGGCAGTATTATCACATTGCTGTGCTACAAGCAAAGCAAGAAAACATTGAGATGTCAGTGAAGGTTTGTGTGTGGCCAGAGAAGTTCTTTGGGTTGGAAAGAAGGCCCAGCATTGCTGGTGAGCCCGGCTGTGGTGCTCCCTGGCTGCCCACAGGAGGGACAACATGCAAGGACCTGAAAGGGAGGGAAGAGAAGGATTGGACTGGGCTGGGCCCTGTAAATGAGCCATGGTGACC
>WBNQ01071773.1:0-11506 GCA_013401375.1 Spizella passerina | reverse complement strand
TCCAGCATCTTGTTCCCCAGCCTACCACGCTGTAGATCTAAGTGAGAAATAAGGAACCTATTTGCAAGATGCAAAAGTTTGTTACAGCTTGCATGTATGGCAGAAATTAAGTTGCTAGGGAGCCATGAGGAGCCATCATGATGCTCACACAAAATTGAGACACTCATTGTAGACATGTAAGTTCTGTGGGTATTGAAAACTGTCTGCAATTGCTTCCTTCTGTATTCTGTTAGGAAAAGGAAAGTATTTATAAAGAAAACAAAAAACAATGAAAAAAATTTCTCTGAGGTAAAGACTCTTCAAAAGTCTCAGGTACTCATTGAGTATTAAAGTCAAAGGAACTGTACGTTGGATAATTGATGTGCATATACAGACTTAGGATGAGTTTTATAGAAACCTATGTGAGTCTGTCTTTAAGGCTCAAGAATTTTTTTTGCAAGTCGTTACAGAAGTGCCTTTTATATGTCTGTAAAAGCACTGTACTCTAAAAGCAGAAGCAGAGTATTCACCTAGTGCTCACTTATCACATGGCAAAGGGGCATTCATCATGATATTAAAATAAACCATCAAAATACAGGAAGTTGAGATGTCTAAGTTTTAAATGGCAAAATAGTTTGCAAAATAGTTTTCTGTATTAATAATTAATATCTGCACTTAACACAGCTGTGCAGTAATTAATCTTCCTACCAATACCCTGATGGACAGCATTCCTACTAAAGGGCTTTCCCAAACTCTACATGAAAGAGAATTTTTGAAAGCTTAGTTGATATAGTATAAGCCTTAGCAGCAACATATGCCTAATTTGGTGGAACGCTGTCATTTTTTAATCAACTTGCTAGAAATAATTGTTTCAACTTGAGCTACAATGACTGCACTATCTCAGATTAAAGCAAAAATATTTTGGCTTAAATATTCTATGCACTACATTACACAGTATTGTCTCAATGAATGATAACTTGCCAGGACCACTTAGGAATGCTATTAGAGCTCCTCATTTGGAAGCCAGGAACAAATATAGGAAATATAACAATTATGAGCTTATTTCATTGATTCATGTGCAAAATATTAACCAAAAATTTTTAGTGATGTTTGAATTTGCTTTACCTAATCATATTCCTATCACAATTAAGGATTTAGAAACAAGTTATTCAAAGCAGTTAGAGAATCTTATTTGCTAAATATACTTTGCTAAAAACTTTTAAATTTAATTTTAAAATTATCAAATGTCTAATGCCTTAAATTGGCGTTTGGAAAGAGATTTGGCAGATGAAGAGAAGAGCCCCAAATAGTAACTGAATCTTCAGTCAAACAATCAGGTCTTTTTCAAGTCAAATAACTGATTAGACACTCCTGCTGGTAACTAAAGCATCTGATCATGTGACAAGGAATTACTGAAGCAATTATGTCATAGACCTAATATGTAGCAACATTACTATAATCCACTGTAAATGATAACATGGCTAGCCAAATCTAATCATTCATTGTTACATACTAAAAGCATTTTATAGTCATGAAACCAGGAATTTGAGAAGGAATTCCTCTGAAAATTATGAAAACAGCATCACAACATAGACTAATGTGGGAACTGGTGAAAGAACTTGCCAAACCACTCCCAGCAGTCTACCAGCAGTCCTGGTTAACTGGTGAAGTTCCAACAGCCTGGAAATATAATGCCTATTTGGAAGAAGATTCAGAAGAATGATCTGGGGAACTAAGAGGCTGTCAGCCTTACCTTGGTTCTGGGCAATGTTATGGAAGACATCATCCTGAGTGCCATTACAGGGTACACGCAGGACAAACAGGGCATCAAGCTCAGCCAGCATGGATTTATGAAAGGCAAGTCCTTCTTGACTGACCTGATCTCCTTTATATGATAAGGTGACCCATTTAATAGATGAGGTGAGGGTTGTGATCTGTCTGGACTTCAGTAAAGCATTTGATAGCATCTCTCACAGCAGCCTCCTAAAAAAACTGGCTGCTTGCAAGTTGGATGGGTGTTCTCTTTGATGGCAGGTAAAAACTTGGCTTGATGGCCCAGGTCCAGAGAGTTGCAATGAATGGACCTACATCCAGTTGGTGGAGGCTCTCCACCTGTGTTTCCTGGAAAGAGTTTTCCGGTGTTTCAGTTTTTGTGTTGGTCCTATTTAACATCTTTGTTGATGATCTGAATAGAGGGATTGAGTGCACCCTCAGTAAATTTGCAGACAACACCAAGTTGGGTGAGAGTGTTGATCTGCTCCAGGATAGGAAGGCTGTGCCTAGAGACCCGGCCAGATTCAATCCTTGGGCTGAGAAGAACTCCATGAGGTTCAATAAAGCAGACTCCTGGGTCCTGTACTTGCATTAAAACAAGACCATGCAGCACTGTAGGCTGGGGGAGGACTGGCTTGAGAGTTTTTCAGCAGAAAGAGACCTGGGGGTGTTTGTCAACAGCCATCTCAACACGAGCCAGTGTGTGACCAGCTGGCCAAGGAGGCCAGAGGTATCCTGGCCTGTACCAGCAATGGTGTGGCCAGCAGGAGCAGGGAAGTGTCCATGCCCCTGGTCATGGCGCTGGTGGGGCTGCACATTGAGTGCTGCATTCAGCTCTGGGCCCCTCACTTTATAAAGGACATTGAGGAGCTGGAGCATGTCCAGCAAAGGGCCACAAGGCTGATGAAGGGACTAGAGGATGTTTTATGGGGAACAACTGAGGGATCAGGGTTTGTTCAGCCTCAGAAAAGGAGACTCAGGAGGGACCTCATCCCCCTCTGTGGTTGTACTGGGGTGGGGCCCATCTCTTCTGCCGTGACTGCAGTGAGAGACAAGAAAAAATTACCTTAAACTGAGACAAGGAAAATTCAAATTAGGTATTAGAAAAATGTTTTTGCCATTCAGGTAGTCAGGAATTGGAATATGTTGTGGAGTCACCATCCCTGGAGTTGTTTATAAAGCATGTGGATTTGGCACTGGGTGATGTGGTTTAAGGGTTATAGTGACAGTTCTGGGTGGTGGTTGGACTTCAGTGGTGAACATTTTTCCCTCAGGGTAATGTGACTGCATTAGAAATAAGTGAAGATATTTAAATAATTGTCATTAATAACTTGGAAGACTATAAAAGACAGATGAATCAGGGAAAATTCTGTGACAGCTACCTAACCAAATTAAACTATTTCAGGTGTCCCAGAGATTTAAAAATATGAATAAATTTATTTTTGTTTAGTAGATGGTAGATATTCCTTCCCTGAATGGTCTTACTCATATTTGTGGAAAGCAGGGAGCAATGAATCTGTTAAAGAAAAGGGATTAAAAATGTTGGATATGTTTGTAGCAGGGCACCCAGTGAATGAAATTTTGTTCTCTTTATTCTATGAACTAGATGCTCAGACATAATAATTTATGGGTCAGCAAGTTCTAAACAAAACCCCTCAGTCACAAAAACCTGTCGTTCTTCATGACAAATTCTCTTATCTTTGTTTATAAGTAGTTTTTTTTCTCCCAAAAGACCACTATCAGGATTTACTTCTCTGTCTTAAAAAGACACTCTTTTTACCTAAAACCTTGGGGTTTAGTGTGCGTTTTTGTTTGTTGTTTTTAATGGTTTTGTTTGTTTGTTTTTTAAGGTTACTAATTTTCAGATAATGATAGAAAATATACAGGTCTGTCACTAATTTTACATTGTGCTTCCTACAGAGAGCAAGCACTGAAAAGTGGTTGGTAGCAGTCTTACTATTTCCAAGCTAAATTCTCTCAAAACCAAAACCACAAGTACATAATTTCCCTCAGCAGCTACTCCTCCATGCCCTTTTCCAGTTGTCATAATCTTTCTCCCAAACCATCTGTTTTCTCTTCTTTGCCCTACTTGTGAATTTTGCATTGCCCTTAGACCCAAACCTACCTGTAAAGCCTTCAGGCCACAGCTTCACATTCCATCTTTTTCTTCCTACCTACACCACCCCAATCCCTCTGACCAGTTCGGGCTCAAAGAACAACTTCCCACCATCTCAATTTACCAGTGGTGCCAACAAATCATCCTTTTCTGCACACTCCATGACTCTGCTTCATCAAGNACATCTTTGTTGATGATCTGAATAGAGGGATTGAGTGCACCCTCAGTAAATTTGCAGACAACACCAAGTTGGGTGAGAGTGTTGATCTGCTCCAGGATAGGAAGGCTGTGCCTAGAGACCCGGCCAGATTCAATCCTTGGGCTGAGAAGAACTCCATGAGGTTCAATAAAGCAGACTCCTGGGTCCTGTACTTGCATTAAAACAAGACCATGCAGCACTGTAGGCTGGGGGAGGACTGGCTTGAGAGTTTTTCAGCAGAAAGAGACCTGGGGGTGTTTGTCAACAGCCATCTCAACACGAGCCAGTGTGTGACCAGCTGGCCAAGGAGGCCAGAGGTATCCTGGCCTGTACCAGCAATGGTGTGGCCAGCAGGAGCAGGGAAGTGTCCATGCCCCTGGTCATGGCACTGGTGGGGCTGCACATTGAGTGCTGCATTCAGCTCTGGGCCCCTCACTTTATAAAGGACATTGAGGAGCTGGAGCATGTCCAGCAAAGGGCCACAAGGCTGATGAAGGGACTAGAGGATGTTTTATGGGGAACAACTGAGGGATCAGGGTTTGTTCAGCCTCAGAAAAGGAGACTCAGGAGGGACCTCATCCCCCTCTGTGGTTGTACTGGGGTGGGGCCCATCTCTTCTGCCGTGACTGCAGTGAGAGACAAGAAAAAATTACCTTAAACTGAGACAAGGAAAATTCAAATTAGGTATTAGAAAAATGTTTTTGCCATTCAGGTAGTCAGGAATTGGAATATGTTGTGGAGTCACCATCCCTGGAGTTGTTTATAAAGCATGTGGATTTGGCACTGGGTGATGTGGTTTAAGGGTTATAGTGACAGTTCTGGGTGGTGGTTGGACTTCAGTGGTGAACATTTTTCCCTCAGGGTAATGTGACTGCATTAGAAATAAGTGAAGATATTTAAATAATTGTCATTAATAACTTGGAAGACTATAAAAGACAGATGAATCAGGGAAAATTCTGTGACAGCTACCTAACCAAATTAAACTATTTCAGGTGTCCCAGAGATTTAAAAATATGAATAAATTTATTTTTGTTTAGTAGATGGTAGATATTCCTTCCCTGAATGGTCTTACTCATATTTGTGGAAAGCAGGGAGCAATGAATCTGTTAAAGAAAAGGGATTAAAAATGTTGGATATGTTTGTAGCAGGGCACCCAGTGAATGAAATTTTGTTCTCTTTATTCTATGAACTAGATGCTCAGACATAATAATTTATGGGTCAGCAAGTTCTAAACAAAACCCCTCAGTCACAAAAACCTGTCGTTCTTCATGACAAATTCTCTTATCTTTGTTTATAAGTAGTTTTTTTTCTCCCAAAAGACCACTATCAGGATTTACTTCTCTGTCTTAAAAAGACACTCTTTTTACCTAAAACCTTGGGGTTTAGTGTGCGTTTTTGTTTGTTGTTTTTAATGGTTTTGTTTGTTTGTTTTTTAAGGTTACTAATTTTCAGATAATGATAGAAAATATACAGGTCTGTCACTAATTTTACATTGTGCTTCCTACAGAGAGCAAGCACTGAAAAGTGGTTGGTAGCAGTCTTACTATTTCCAAGCTAAATTCTCTCAAAACCAAAACCACAAGTACATAATTTCCCTCAGCAGCTACTCCTCCATGCCCTTTTCCAGTTGTCATAATCTTTCTCCCAAACCATCTGTTTTCTCTTCTTTGCCCTACTTGTGAATTTTGCATTGCCCTTAGACCCAAACCTACCTGTAAAGCCTTCAGGCCACAGCTTCACATTCCATCTTTTTCTTCCTACCTACACCACCCCAATCCCTCTGACCAGTTCGGGCTCAAAGAACAACTTCCCACCATCTCAATTTACCAGTGGTGCCAACAAATCATCCTTTTCTGCACACTCCATGACTCTGCTTCATCAAGTTCCCACCTCAGGCTCCAGCTCTTACTATTTCTTGATGCATGGTGGTAATAAATCCAATTCTTTGACTTCTGTAACCAAGCACTCAAATGATCACCAATGTCTTGCCACATCTCTAATAGTACTGGTTATCAAAATGTTGCTAGTTATAGACTTCTCCACATCTTCTGCTCCATTACAAACACCTTCACTGATGTAGCAATTATAAACTGCTCAAAAATAACAGAATTACAAGTAGACCATTTTTTTTCTTTGTCTTTAGGTAATTCCATCAAATAGTGAGACAGGACTTATACTCTGCAGAAAGGTTTATATTCCCCTCATGTTCTACTACTGACATTGCTGAAAAGTGAGGAGTGAAAATAAAGTATGCTGTGAGCAAGAACAGTAGGATTGATGGAGACTGCTCATTTTGGTACTAACATGATTTGTAGGATGAGCAGCTTCAGTAGAAAATATAATTTTATACCATAGAACTCTACTCAAGGTGTTTGCACACTGAAACATATCTAAAAAGTTCTAAAAAGACTTGCTAAGTGTTGATTATATGGCCTGGAAATTCCAGTTACACTGTAAACCTGTTNAGGATGTTTTATGGGGAACAACTGAGGGATCAGGGTTTGTTCAGCCTCAGAAAAGGAGACTCAGGAGGGACCTCATCCCCCTCTGTGGTTGTACTGGGGTGGGGCCCATCTCTTCTGCCGTGACTGCAGTGAGAGACAAGAAAAAATTACCTTAAACTGAGACAAGGAAAATTCAAATTAGGTATTAGAAAAATGTTTTTGCCATTCAGGTAGTCAGGAATTGGAATATGTTGTGGAGTCACCATCCCTGGAGTTGTTTATAAAGCATGTGGATTTGGCACTGGGTGATGTGGTTTAAGGGTTATAGTGACAGTTCTGGGTGGTGGTTGGACTTCAGTGGTGAACATTTTTCCCTCAGGGTAATGTGACTGCATTAGAAATAAGTGAAGATATTTAAATAATTGTCATTAATAACTTGGAAGACTATAAAAGACAGATGAATCAGGGAAAATTCTGTGACAGCTACCTAACCAAATTAAACTATTTCAGGTGTCCCAGAGATTTAAAAATATGAATAAATTTATTTTTGTTTAGTAGATGGTAGATATTCCTTCCCTGAATGGTCTTACTCATATTTGTGGAAAGCAGGGAGCAATGAATCTGTTAAAGAAAAGGGATTAAAAATGTTGGATATGTTTGTAGCAGGGCACCCAGTGAATGAAATTTTGTTCTCTTTATTCTATGAACTAGATGCTCAGACATAATAATTTATGGGTCAGCAAGTTCTAAACAAAACCCCTCAGTCACAAAAACCTGTCGTTCTTCATGACAAATTCTCTTATCTTTGTTTATAAGTAGTTTTTTTTCTCCCAAAAGACCACTATCAGGATTTACTTCTCTGTCTTAAAAAGACACTCTTTTTACCTAAAACCTTGGGGTTTAGTGTGCGTTTTTGTTTGTTGTTTTTAATGGTTTTGTTTGTTTGTTTTTTAAGGTTACTAATTTTCAGATAATGATAGAAAATATACAGGTCTGTCACTAATTTTACATTGTGCTTCCTACAGAGAGCAAGCACTGAAAAGTGGTTGGTAGCAGTCTTACTATTTCCAAGCTAAATTCTCTCAAAACCAAAACCACAAGTACATAATTTCCCTCAGCAGCTACTCCTCCATGCCCTTTTCCAGTTGTCATAATCTTTCTCCCAAACCATCTGTTTTCTCTTCTTTGCCCTACTTGTGAATTTTGCATTGCCCTTAGACCCAAACCTACCTGTAAAGCCTTCAGGCCACAGCTTCACATTCCATCTTTTTCTTCCTACCTACACCACCCCAATCCCTCTGACCAGTTCGGGCTCAAAGAACAACTTCCCACCATCTCAATTTACCAGTGGTGCCAACAAATCATCCTTTTCTGCACACTCCATGACTCTGCTTCATCAAGTTCCCACCTCAGGCTCCAGCTCTTACTATTTCTTGATGTATGGTGGTAATAAATCCAATTCTTTGACTTCTGTAACCAAGCACTCAAATGATCACCAATGTCTTGCCACATCTCTAATAGTACTGGTTATCAAAATGTTGCTAGTTATAGACTTCTCCACATCTTCTGCTCCATTACAAACACCTTCACTGATGTAGCAATTATAAACTGCTCAAAAATAACAAAATTACAAGTAGACCATTTTTTTTCTTTGTCTTTAGGTAATTCCATCAAATAGTGAGACAGGACTTATACTCTGCAGAAAGGTTTATATTCCCCTCATGTTCTACTACTGACATTGCTGCTGCCAAGATGATTCAACATGTTAGGTTAGGTCACATCACCAAGGCAATCATAGTGCCAAATTATCTGCATTTTACCACTCTGTACAGTACAATTTCCTTAAATTCCATGTTCATAAATTCACTTCTACCTTTTTCCTTGTGGTACTTCTCATTAGCACCAGCCATGCCAGAAGCACTCCGGGGACACACAAATGAAAAGTGAGGAGTGAAAATAAAGTATGCTGTGAGCAAGAACAGTAGGATTGATGGAGACTGCTCATTTTGGTACTAACATGATTTGTAGGATGAGCAGCTTCAGTAGAAAATATAATTTTATACCATAGAACTCTACTCAAGGTGTTTGCACACTGAAACATATCTAAAAAGTTCTAAAAAGACTTGCTAAGTGTTGATTATATGGCCTGGAAATTCCAGTTACACTGTAAACCTGTTTATGAAGTCATTCATTCTGTGTTTGGAACATTCTCACTGCAATTTTTATTATCCTTTAGAGCATGCTTTCCACTTCTCCTCTTTAAGGGGACCATAGGGTGACTCAGAACGTTTTTTGCAATCCTATTGCCCATAAGTCCACTCTGATCTAATCAATTTAGCTGTAACTACAAGGTTGTTTCACTGTAAAATCCCTGAAAGTATCTAGCACACCAGCTTTTAAATAGACATTGCATCTAAAATTGAGTGACATTATGGAAACAGCAAAAACAGTTTCAAATAAAATAACTGCAATGAAGATATAGATAATTGCTGCAGGGCTGAAAGGTAACATTTGCAGTTTTTATATCAATCCTCCTCCTAAATCTTTCCTGATCTTTAAGAACAGAGGGAAGACTTCTAGCAATTTTTGACAGAAAAATAAATGCAAATCAGCTTCTTTATCTTCTTACCTCCCAGACTCCTAGTATTTGTGAGGGAAGGGAACTGTCATTTGAAAATATGCATATTTTTGAGCTTTAAAACTCACTTGAGCCAGCAGGATGCCTCTGACCAGGGTTTTGCTATAATCCCTGTTTCTTACTGTGAATTTAGACCAAGAACTAATTTTCCCTTCTCCCTGGAATACACTTATTCTTTATTCCCAAGTTTAAATGAAATCAGGCTTCCCAGAGGCATACTCACTGCCTCAGATTAGGGCTCTGCATCCTATTAACTTATTTGGTGCTGACAAACATCTACTATAAAGGGTATGCCCCCAAAAGTATAGGGCATGGCCACATCCAGGTCAAAAGCCTGGTCTTAAGGTCAGCCTAAACATCATCTGGTGGCAAGAAAGGTTTTAATTTTTTTTGCAAAACCTATGTTTTAATTTTTTTTTGCAAAACCTATTTTAGGGAGATGGGTTACAAAGCTCACTTCTGCTACAGTTTGGAAGTGGCATCAATAGTACCTACACAACTCTCAGAGACTGACTGCAGCTGAATGAATCAATGCTTGTTACGTGTTTGGCTGGGAGGTGCTTTCTATCTCTTTTTCTAAATTTTGTTTTGATGTATTTTTCTAAGGGTGTGAGGAAAATTATGCTTCCCTTGAACATAGCATGAATCATCCACTAGAAGAAGAATCTGCAGTATGTTTTTTCTATTTGTTTATTTTCTATTTTATTCCTATTTTTCTAGTAGTTATTTATTTCGTTCTAATTTTGCTAGGCAAGAAAGGAAAGGAAATTATATGTAAAAGATACAAGTATATGCAATCAAACAGTTAAAAACCAGATTATATTGTACAAGAGAAAGAGCATTGCACTTAACGTACTGATAATTGTTCAGACTATGGAAATCAGAGACAAATTCCATCAAATACCCCTCGTATTCTGCAAACAGCATGAAATCCTCTCTAAATTCTCCAATGGATTCATTGCATTGTACCAATCAGCTGCCTAATCCACATGCAGATTTCTATTTTCACAATACATTATGTTCAGCAATAAGGCAAGCTTTGACTTTTTCATTTTACTTAAGAGACATGAGGCTTTTCACATCTTGTAAGCCTCAAAATCGCCACTGTTAAGGAAAGTGTTCCACTGCATTCAACATTCCCCCTCAAGAGACACAGTTTATTAACACTACCCAAACAGCTCTCAAATCCCTACAGGTCTAAGGCACATTGCAGTCCCTAATCCTAGCCTTCAGCAAAACCATGGATATTTATGACTTTAATGTGAATTGAGTCAAGCCCTGTATCCCATGACAGCTATGTAATGATGTGATATATCCACTGCCAATTTATATTATCAGTTTCATAGCCTGGTCCTCTACAGCACTTTACTCATCATTGAACTGCTTTAGAAATGGGTAGATTTTATAAATCATAAGGAATAGATGTAGAGCGCTAAGCTATAAGCAGCAAATAAATGAATACACAAAAATCTGGTCTGAATTTGGTTTTGCCTCATTAGCTGATCACTCCAAGAGCACTCCTAGTTGAAAACATTTCCTGTTATGCAATTGAAACATACTGAAAGTCACACAGCTTTCATGAATAAAAGTATCTGAACTAACAGAAACATGCATCTTCCCTCTCAGGCTTATTTGTAGGTTTTTGGCTCTATGTATCAAAGGTGAAGTTGATAAATTTGCCTGAAAACCAAAGCTTTATATATATTCAGTGGCCTCCTACAGACAGATTCTCTAAATGTGAATATGATCGACTGTATTTTACATAACATTCTTGACTTCAAAGACCTACAGAAACCAGCATCTCCCTGGCCAGCTGTAACAACCAACCAAACCAAAACCAGTTGCAATTGCATCCCAAATTCACACACTGTTACAGAAAGGGACACTTCACTGAGAGCTGTTCATAACGAAATACTGCATTACAGGCTGCACTTGCACAAAGGGAACTAAAAATTTTATTGTTTTATTAAATGGCTGTCACAAGCCTCCTCTGAGCTAATTGGACAGTTTGGAATTTATGACCAAAGTGTGATGGGAAATGCAAGCTGTGGAAAACTCAAATATGCCTCTTCTACAAACAACCACCAGCTTTATTGGCTTGGGCTCTGGGCACTGAGTGCCCATTTGTGACCTGCCATTTCTTCAGTCCACAACATATTCTTCCCAACTGTCTGAACCAGCATCCTAACTAAATTCTGAAAATGAAAATATCTTCTACTCATATATCAAGTCTTGGCTTAAATAATTTCATTTCCCATGACAATTTGTTCCAATGTTTAGTTATCATCCCCACCTAAAAAATTATTCCTTAACTACCTCATAGAACAATTTGAATATTTGAAAAATTTTTTTTCTTT
>WBNQ01071760.1:0-13041 GCA_013401375.1 Spizella passerina | reverse complement strand
TCTGCTTTCTGTACACACATAATGACCATGCAAACCTTTTTTGCCTAAAAGCCAAGATAAAAGCAGCCATAGTCCAGCAGTACAGAGAAGCAAGGGCTGTATTTCCCTTTGCTTGGTAGTTGCATGGTGCTGTTAAGGCTGGTAAAAAAACCAATTTAGCTTGTAACAGCCTCTTGCTGTTGGTCCACAGTCTAAGATGCATTGGTCAAACCTTTATATTATTTTAAGATTGGCTCCTTGCAAAATAATCTCCTCTCTGGTGCACAAAAGCTGGTGTGCAGAGCTCTCTCCTCAAAGTGCCTTTTCAGGCTTGAGACAGACAGTGCTGTGATGTGAGTTGAGCAGCTCAGCACATGTTATTCCTTAGGGCATAATGAGTGCTGGCAGGACCATTTCTTTTATACTTCCATTCTGGTTCACTGCTAATTATATAACCCAGAACTTATTCCCCCTCCCTTTTTTTTTTCCTTTTATTGCTCATGTTTCTCCCTGTAACCTCTCACAATTCCTTCTCCTCAGTAAATGACATTTTTATTTGTATTTTCATTGTAAAATAACCAAACCAAACTAGCCCATCTCTAACATTATAAAGACTTTTTGCACAGGTGCAGGTGAGAGTGCATGAAAAAGCCCAAGGGACAGCAGAGCTGCTGACCTCTCTCTGTTGCTTTGGCATCATTCACTCAGGGCAAGTGGAAAGGAACAGATCTGTCCTGCCCCTGCAGCACTGTGCTTTTCAGGGCCATTTTAGCCCTGAGGAGTGAGGGCACTGTCCCTGCCACACAGGGGCACAGGGTGAGGTGTGAGCCCTACCTGCAGGTTGTCACACATCTCCTGGCTGTAGGTCAGGCGCTGGATCTCTGTGGGAGAGCTCAGGTACAAAGCCTGCCCCTCGTTGGTGAAACAGAAGGTCCGTGCTATCCTCATGTCTGTCACAGGCAAATAGTTCATGTCCAGCAGCGGGCGGAGGCTGGGCAAGCTGAGGAGAAGCACATTCCCAGGTTAGCATGGAACACCTGCTCTCTGCCTGCATTTTCAACCAACACTTCACTTTATGCTCTTCATAACTGCAACAGGTAAAATACAGCTCTAAGCTGAAAAATCCTGCCATAAAAATGCTGCATTCCCATCGGATTTTGTTTGCTTGCGTGGAGGGGTTTCAGCTGCCTTGCCTCCATGGCCCTAAGGCTTCTGCTTCTGTCTGGACATGGGATGTGCATGGCACGGCTTGTGCCACATGGCTGGGTTGTTTGCAAAACAAGGCCTGCAGGGACATCTGTAGGAAAGGGCCTGGCAGGGCCCTGCTCCCACCCTGTGGACAAAGGCTCCAGCATCACCTTTGCTGTCCTCCAGCTTCCCGTGGTTTCTGAGCAGTACTTTTTCCAAATTTAAATGGCCTGGCCAGGGAAACAGGGAGCAGCAAGGTGAAGGTGCAACCACAGGGCTACTGCACAGTCAGCTTCTGGGGGGAAGGGACAAGGAAGGGCAACCAAGTGCTCTGAACAGAAAAGCTACAGAAGTGCCAAGAGTGGGACCTGGTACTTCACAAAGGATAAACAGAACCCCTTCTATGGCTGAGATTTATACTTCTCTATACCTGACCCACCATAACTGGGCAAAATTATCAGGGCTTTCTTTTATCACAGTTAAAATCACCAGCCATCAACTGTCACAGGTAGGGGACTACTAGAAAACACCAGGAGCCTGCTTTACTGTGCACCTGCCTGCCTTAACTCCCCAGGTGGAGACAGCTCAAGGATCAGGTACGGCTGCATCAAGGCAGGGAATTAAACACACCCACCAGGGAGTTAATGCAGAGCACCAGGCACTCTAGAGCAAACACAAGTGGAATATAACAGCACTGTGCCACCTCTTTGCTTAGTTTTGCCACAAGATTAGTTAGATAAGTACCTCAGTGTCATGATGTGCCCATTAGCACAAAAGCACGCCAGACAGACGCTGTTACAGAGGGTGACCACATCTGCTCGCAATAAAAAGGACGTTTCGGTGATGTTGTGGACATAAAGACATGTTTGGGAAGGCAATGAGAAGACTTTGGCTTGTTTTTCTGAACAAATGACTGCAAATTGATGATCACCCATATCCTGGGAGGAGGAAGGGGAATGCATGACAAGTTTCCTTTTCCTTGTTTTGTCACCGTCATCAGCACTGTGTGGGTCCCTCCATACTTCATAGGGCTGGTGTGTCAGCGTCCCCATGCAGTCCAAGCACGCGAAGGTCAGCACGGCTCCCTTCAGGGTCAGCACGGTGCCTGCAGAACAGAACTCCCTGAATTTCCTCTCACTGGCACTGCCACCACAGCCAGGCTGCCTGTCAGCACAGCACAGCTGACACCAGCTTTGGTAAACACAGCACACACATTAATCCAGCCAAGGTGACAAGGGGTGCTTGCTCAGTTCTTTCTGAGCACATGAGAAGGTGAACAAACAGCCTGCCAGTACTGGAAAGGTCTCAGGCAGCTGATATCTATAATGATGGATGGAACACATGCTGTTAAAGGTGGCCTGTTGTTTATCTCTACATTATACTAGCAGAATATGTATTCCCCAGCAGTAAAATTGCTCCAAGTCTGGTGACCTTCCAGCATTGTTTTTCTAAACAAATTGGGGGTGGGAAACCTCTGCTTCTGTGCATTCTCCATTTTTTGTCCATTTTTAAAGCACATGCTGCCTCTCCTCAGACCTGACCTCTCAGCCCTCTGTTCTCTCTGCTACACCATCTGTCACTCACTCAGCCAAGGATCTCTCCTGGTACAGCAACCTGCCAACATTTTTGTTTCCTTTCCTGAACTCCCTTCTGCTTCTCTGCAGCTTTCTGATACTGAGACAGCCAAACTGCTTGCAGAATCCCAGACAGAATTGTAAACAGGACTGTAATTTCACAATATGAAGGAGCTGTGGTTCTCACAAGAAACATGTAACTTTGCCTGCTACACAAGGCAGTATTTGGAGCTAACACAACCAAAGTGTCTCAGTCCATGAAGCTGTTGGTCCTTCATGAGCATCTTTACCTGTGTGCCCTCCACTCAGTGAGTGACCACTGCTTGATTTTTTGAGACACCTCTGCCCAGAAGGCCTACAAAATCATGCACTTATTGCCCCATAGTACCAAGACAGATAAAAGCAGGAAAAGAGCTGCACTCTCACCACTTGGAGACACCATGACAGGCTCTGACTGCCGTAAGTCATCGCTGGCAGGCAGATTGAGGGACAGGATTATGACCATCCCGAGGCCTGTCCCGACCCAGAGGCAGGAGGAAACAGCAGAGTCGTTCTTTCGGG
This sequence comes from Spizella passerina, assembly GCA_013401375.1. Classification (NCBI taxonomy): domain Eukaryota; kingdom Metazoa; phylum Chordata; class Aves; order Passeriformes; family Passerellidae; genus Spizella; species Spizella passerina. The sequence goes on along the minus strand of WBNQ01071760.1, from coordinate 9,739 downwards.
CAAAGGACTCCATGAAGAACAAAGCTGTGATTGCCTCCTTGGAGTCCCTGTCGATGCTGGACACGCTGGAGCTTCGGGAACGGCTGAAGGAGTTTTCCCTATTTTCTGCACAAACAGATACAAGCAAACAGGCATAAATCTGTGCTCCTGGAACAGGCACAAGCCTGCAGCAAATACAAACTCCCTGCAGGGTACGCAAAATAAAGTTTTCTTAACCTGAGCAAACATTGTGACCCTAGCATGATACCAGCTTGCTGCCAGTGTATAAATAAGCGTGGAAAATGCTGTCAGACATCATCAGCTAGATCTGCATTAGAAATAGCTGCCTATTATGGAGATTAGCATGGACTAATTAGAATTTACAACAGCCTTAGCTCAAAGGACTTGTTCTAAATAGCACAAAATAATTTTGGACCCATATGTTACCAATGCATTTAGAATTAATCCATGTATCCCATTGCTGCAGGACATGAAGGGAGATGCCATTACCAGCTTCAGAGCATGTGTCCCCTGCTCTGATCCTGTTGCCATCACCAGGACATTCAAGCACTGCATTCACAACCATCATTTATTGTGAAGGCATTAATAACTGCTCCCTGGGGAAAAGATACCCATTGCTGAACTGAGCCCAGTCTCCAAAACATCTCAGGGTACACATCCACTCTGGCTTCCCAGGGAGTGAAGTGAGAAACCTGCTCTGTGCCCTTGGCAGCAACTGCAGAGTGAGCTGGCACTGCCTGAGCCTTAGCAGGCAGCATCGAGAGCCAGCTGGAGACAGAGCTGTGCTCTCCCCACTGCAAGTGCCCAGGTACAGAGACTCCTTCTGAGCTTTTCAGAGAGAGGTAACCATGAACAGGCTAAGGAGCTCTGCTTTGCTTTGTCTAGTGCCAGGCAGGAAGCACAAAGCTGTGTGAGGTGGCTCCTGGCATTAGCAGGAACATCAGAGGCTATAAAGCACAGAGAGCTAAAAAGTTCCTGAAGAGTCAAGGAGCCAGAGGGAAGATGGGAGTAGGGCTGGCTGCTGCACAGTCCAGCGCTGCCAGTGTTGCTGTTTACCAACCTGTAGTTAAATATGGGATCAGATCCCTGGAAATCCCACGTGCTCTTTTGCAACATAATGACTGGAGGTGGAGAAATAGTTGAAGGTACTGGATCTGAGATAAAGGTCTTGCTCCTGAACCTATCATTATGAAGCAGCTCTGTATCTGGTACAAAACTGTCCTTTTTATAGCTCAGAGGAGTCACCTCCTCAGAGCCAATAGAAGTGTCTAAAAAGAGGAATAGTTTCTGCCATGGTTGAAGAATAAAATTAGAAAATTACTTTCTCACATACTCCAGCTTAAAACTAAGCTAATCCCCACACTATACATGGTTCCTGTGCTCCAGAAGAGCAGCAGCTTTGCCAGTGAATCGCTTCCTCAGACAACACACTGCAGCATTGTGCTCCCCTGCCCAGCTGCCTCAGTGCAAAGTCATCCCTACACTGCAGCTCCCTGGGGAAGGCTGGAGAGAACCAGGGTGAAGCACTGCTGGAACCACACCAAGTGTTTCTGCATGTGCTTCTGCCTTAAGTGCTGGCACACAGGGTTGGGGCAGATTCTCCTGCTACTCTTTCACACTTGGGCCACCTCCTGTCCTTTGAGGCATCTGTAGCATGTCAAAGAGGAGTTTCACAGGACAGCTGCTCCTGGCACTTCAGTTCCACTCTCATGGAAGAGAACTTCCTACTTGAACTTCCAAGCACTGCCCTCACCCCATTTCCATGTTCATGTAGGCGCTGTTGTAGCTCTCCAGCTGTGTGTCAGCACTGCTCCATGCAGCTGCATAAACTGGGATTGCTGGCACATCTACAGACACAGCTGCTAATACCTTGAGAGTGAGAGTCAGTGTCTCCCATAACCCCAAGAACTCTGTGCTGCTCCTGCAGGGAACGAGTTGGCCCAGCTCCTTCCTGAGCACTGACAGCTGCCAGGTAAAGAAAGGAAGACAGTAATTTCAAGGCAGTAATCATCAGGGAGATATATATATATATATGTATTATATATATTTTCTCCCAAAGGGTACCTAATTTTTAATAAAAATGCCATTATGTAATTAATCTTCTCTTTAACAGGTGTATTAATATCACAGTCACATAAAATTCAAAACCGGTGGTGCTCAAGCTAAGAAAGATGTTGAAAGGACAAATGCAGTTCGTGTAGGCGACATACACATTACTTTAAATATATGATGTGCCATTTGCATGTGTCATCAAGCTTTCTCCCTCCCTAAATTAACAAGAAATGTTCCTCACTCCTGTGCAGTACAGTTAACTAATACATCTCTGCAAAAGTGACACTAACAGATATAATCTTTAGGACACTTTTGGGAACATACTGTGCCATTTTCTATTAAATACACTACTCAAACTGAAATTCTAAAGATCAGCAAGACATATGCCAAAATTTGATGTCATTAAACATATCTGAACAGCAAAGTCTGCAACTGCTATGTGACTTTATTGGCTGGCTCTAAAGCAAGGTAGAAATCTCTGCTCTTTCTAGATTTCAGGATTAAATTAAGTCTTGTTCCCTGGGACTCTTTTCTCAAAAAGATTCTACCCCAAATTCATCATCTAGAAAGCATTCAATTGTATCCTGGAGAAACACAAAAGAATTTTCCTTGGGAAGTTTTAAAAATTTGCCAAAATATTTGCTAGTATGTTTTCTATGCCTTAAAATGACATCCTATCATCTCAAAGTTGACTTGCCAGTCTGTAGCAATCCTTAACCCAACCACCATATTCCAGGTTTTCTGTTCTATTTCCCTTTTCTTGCTCTGCATGATGGGTTTAGCCAGAATGTCAGCTACATTTTTCTGCAGGAGTCTCAGCTAGGACCACTTCCTTGTGACAGAGGTCAAAGTTGATTTGGACTCTGTGCTTCAGTGAGGGGACAGGACATTCACCTGTGAAAAGCTGCTCAGAAGTTTCTGTTTTCTCCTCCTCTGGAGAACATCCTGCTACATGGCACTGTCTCATAAATATGCTCCTGTCTCTAGATTGCTTCCTGCTTTGAGGAAGCCCAGCATTCCCTTTTCTCTGAGAGGCACATATCCAACTCCCAGGATCCATTAGGTCCCACACAGCCCATCAGATCACCACGTCCTTGCTCCTCTTCCTCTTGCACACCCAGATTTCTTGGCTTTGCTTTTCTCCTGTATAGGTCTCCAGGCTCCAGAGAGCACCATCAGAGGAACCCAGTGGCCCCTGAGTGCTAAGCAGTGACCGGAATTTGGGAGATACTGCTGTTGGATGATGAACAGCTCTGAGCTAAAGCATGACTACCTGCAGTCAGTGCATTCCATGGATCAAGGCCACACAGGATAAACACCACTGCTGTCCTAAGAGTAGCCTTGCTTACTTCAAAGTGTTTCCATTCAGCCCCATCCTCTGCACAGTTTGGGTTAATGAGCTGCAGATGGAAACTCAGGACCCAACTTCCTTTGTGACACTGGACTGGTTGTTAAATTTGGGTGATGAGCCAGCAGCATACAAACAGAACCTATATGACTTAAATGCAACCAAAACCTCTCTAAGTTGCTTCCCACCTCATGGAAAAACACACAGGACACTTCAACGCACAGGCAGGTTAAAAAGGAAGATGGTGCTTTCGAGTCCTCTGTTCATCCATGTGTGAGCAGTGCAGTGCCACTCATTGTGTGAGGATGTCCTGATTCCATGGAAGTGCTGGAGCACTGGGAATGCCACCCACTGCCACAAAGGCACATGCATTGCAAAAGGACAGGAACGACTGAGACAAACATCATCATGACATTTATACAAAAGCAGCCCTGAGCAGTGATTATGAAGTTAGGAATCAGGAAAATAGAAGCATCACTTGTTAAGAAGAATGAAAAATCCTCAACCTACCAGTAACAGAGACCAACATTTTCATAGCAAATATTTACATTCATTACTGAAGAGTTTTGCAATTGATTGTCAGTGTCTTAGATGCTATTTATAGGTCCTTTCCTGATTTTAAAGTAATGAGTAATTGATCTGTTTATGAAATATATACAAAAGTTGACCTTTTTGACATGGAAATCAATATATTCTGGAAAAAAAGAAAGTGGAATGGTTTATATTCTCCTCACTTGGAGAATTCTAAAAGTTTTAACCTCAAACACCAAACCTAACAAAGGACAATGGAACTATTTAAAACATTTTCCAGTTTTAAGACCATCATCTTACAAAGACAAATCTGTTCAAAATTATGTAGTCAGGAAAGCCCTGAATGTGAAGGGGAAATATATGGTAAAGGAAATATACTTACAGCATGAATTTATGCACAGTAACATCACAGAGACCAAACATGGTGCTGATGGCAATGCTTCAGCAACACCGAGGAGAAAGGGGCAGGACATACACACTAAGGAACATTTGCTTGGCTATAAAACCAGCATTTTAACAGCACCACTCCAAAGTTGCATTCCACATAACACAACTCACTAGAAAGCAGCAGAAGTTGTCCTGAGCACAAATAATGTACTGGAGTTTTACTGCAAATGATTTCCTACCAGATCAATTTATATTAGTTACCCTAAAACTGTGCTGTGGATGTGCAGCTTGCAGAGCATTCCAACCACTGAATGTGGCTGTGCTCTCAGGGAGCTCACAGCTGTGGGATGCTTGACCCTCCCTGGAGAAACTTCTGAAATGTATTGCCCTGAAGTTGCTACAGTCAAGGCAGTGTAACCTGCAAGGTTTCATGGAATTCCCACTGACACAACACTGACAGAATGGATGGCAAATAAAGGCTTGAAACAGAAAACAGATTCAAGACAGTAGACCTGGATCTTTGGTATTTCCAGAATATAGTAAACTTATGTTTGAGGCTTATGTTTTAGTTCAGCAAGTTTTAAAACAGAAAGGAACTGTCAGGGCAAAATTATTCTTCATGTTGAAAAAGTAGAAATAATTTCTACAAAAATGCAAAATGCAAAAGATCTTTGCAGTAAGAATCTACCAAACTTCCATATTTAATTGTATGAATCACTTCCCTTGACTTACACAAGCAAACTGTCTTTACATTAACATCACTAAAAGCTCAATTTGGACTCAGCTTGGACATATGTTCTTTAATTAAGACATCACAATTCTCTAGAACTGAAAACCCAGCCTGAACTATCCATTCTGCTGAAGCACCTTTCATAACACTGATGGTTCAGGGATAAATAACTTGTATACCTTTTATTCATGGCAGTACCCAAGGGTAAGGTGGAGACCAAAGGCATCATGGAAGGTGATGAAGCCATGGCATGGCAACATCCCTGCTTCCACACCTTTCTCACCTGGGCCACCCACGGTGCTGGGGACCTCATCCCCAGGCTGTCACTGGGGTGAAAGTTCCAAGATCCAAAAAACCTGAACCTCCAGGGGCACTGGAAGAGGCAGGCCAAGGGAAGTGACCATGGATACAGCAAAACACTTTGTGTTGATCTGAAGTGATGGCTAGCAAGGAAAAAAAACTAAATTTGAGTACTCAGGGCATAACCCACCCTCAAATACAACATGGCTAGAGTACAGTGTGAAATTAGCTTCACCTGGAATCAAATCATTATTTAAATTAAAACTGACTAAACGGACTAGACATGCAGTGACTGTAAGAACAACAATATTTTCATTGAGTTGGTTGTTTTAAAAACAAGGAAAATTTTCAGATTCACATAAGAAATCAAGTAGATCCTGGCAGAATCTAACAGAAAACATACTCCAAGGAAAGTAAGAAACACACTTGCTAGATCTAGAACAGGTCTTCTCTGCAACATTTTCATCTCTCCTCTGCACAGACAAGAAATAAGGTGACAAACAGAAATGTTAGTGGGGACTGTGGTTTACCATAGTGTCTCTAATTTTTTTCCTGTTATACAAGTCTTACCAATTAAACTGATGGCAAAGTAACTTCAAACACTAGCAGAATTCAAATGATTTATAGGAAGAATCAACACCATCAGCCCCTCCCCAGGAAATTAATTAATTAATCAATCAATCAAGCTAAGGGCTTTTCCAAATGATGTGAAAGTCCAGCTGTGAGAAGCCATGGCACTCAGGGGCCTGGTGGAGCGTGGCCCCAGGACTGCTGTGCCAGGGGATCAGGTGAGTGTCAGTCTGGCTTGGCTGCTTGGGCAAGGAAGTTTACCAGCAATGATCCACTCTGTATTGGCAAAGAGAATGTGCTGGAGAACATGAGCTGTTCTGAAAACCTGCCAGAGAAGCAATAACCTCCTCAGAGAATTAATTCCTGCAGTTAACTACCCTTGTGATCAAAATGAATCCCCAACCGTCTTCCTTAAGTCAGGCTTCTGCCTTGGTAATTTATGTCCTGTCCTTTTCTCAAGAGACACAGACAGCTGACTGTTCCCTCCCTCCCTGCAGTACCCAGCCATGCATTTGAATAATTTTGTGCTTTTTTCCCCAATATCTTTCTAGATCAAGCAACCAGGTTCTTTTTCAGTTTCCTTGGAGGCCTAGGAAGCAGTGCCTTAAAAACTACACCAGCCATCCATCATTACCTACCTCACACCCACATGTGGGCTCCAGAGACCCAAGAGACTCGAGAGAAAGAAGAGCCAGTGATAAAAATAGAAACCCCCCTCTTCTACCCCCACCTTGCCACATGGGAGGGAAACCTCATGGCCACATTTACTCATCCAGTGCAAAAAAATCCAATGTATTATGGATGCAGCACTGCTGGAGACAGCTTAACAGCACAGTCATAACTGACAGGAGAAAAATGATATAAATTTTATATAAATTACACAGCAAACACTGCAATGCTCAGCATGACACCAGGTGAATTTGCTTCCTCAGGCAGTGGCCTTTTTCCTAAGATAACTACTCAATATCATGTTTCTAGATCCCAACTACAGCACACTGAACTTACCTGGAAGTTTCCATCAGGCTACCTAAAGGCTTTTTTTTTAATGGTAATTTTCACAAATACTTTTGATGAATAAAAAAAGTTTAAATTATATAATATATACCAAATACTGTGTATTTTCCAAAACAAATTGGGCAGAATCATGTAGATGAGAGAACAACTTATCCCTGAATAACTGTAGTCATCCTATGCATAGTCAGACACAAAAGAAAAACTTCAGGTAGAAAAGTACCCTGGATCAGTTAAAATGGAAATTGTGTTGTACTTGCCATAGAATTTTGATAAGGTTATTAAAAATAATGACTACTTGAATGGTTTGCTTTGCCAGCTCACAGTGACATTTCAATTCAAGTGCTCTGTATCAAATTTTAACTACATATAATCAAAAGAGTTAATCCAAAAGCTAAGTGCTGAAACTGAATTGTTTTAAAGGAAAGTGAAAGCAAATTCCAAGTCTTTCTTCTTAGAATTCCTATAAAATTACAATGCACAACAAAACCTTGCTGGGATTCCTTATTCAGAGGCAATTTTGTAACACCAATATGTAACTGGCCTTTACAGAACAAGGTGATTAGGCTGGACTAATTAAAAACTACATAATGGGGAATACAAATAATAGTAGAAAAAGGAAGACAGTTTTCTATCACTGCTGCTGGAAGTAAATGACTTTCCAAACACAACACTTCAAAGGGAAAACTCCACTCTGTATTTATTTTCTTCCCATGATGTATGATGGAACCACAGGTGGACATGTGTATGCAGAATGCCCAGATTTCTGTATGGATGCAGACAAGGAGGAAAAAATTGCAGATTTGACCAGCACAAGCCAGAGAGAAACATTTGGAGAATGCAAAATAGCTTTAAAAAGCAGTGTTTGAAAAAATCTCAAACCAATAACCAAGAAATATCAAATCTGAAAGGCTTCTCATAACACACAAAAGAGAAATCTGTGCCAGCATGTGGATTTGTGCACACATCCATGTACCCACCAGCTACACAAGTACAACCACAATGAGCTCCCTCCCACAGCAATTTTATTTTTATTCTTTAATGCCACTGTTTTCTTTAATTCACGATTTTCTTTAATCTAAATTTGCAATTAAAAAAATTTTAAAAAAACATTTTTTTTTGTTTTCCTGTGCAGAAAAGAAGCAGATGTTTGGGATCTATTAATCTACACTGCAGTTCTTTATCAGGTTGGGATTTCTGCAGGTTTAAAAACTGTGATGTTAGCTCTTAGGCTGAGATGGATAATTTTGGGTCTGTGCCACAGTACAGAAGGTAAACCAGTCGAGCCTCACATTTCCCCAGGAAGCTAAACAAAAATTTAATCCCTATTTCAGTGTTTCTCTGAAGACCTGCAGAACCCAGAGCTGGAACAGACTGAAACATGAGCAGTGCAAATAGCTACAGCCCTCAAAGAAATCCACTAAGCTGGGAGACAAAACACATTCCTATTCTACAGAATGTTATCATGGGTCAGAATCCCTGTAAGGATTTTATTGGCTAAGAATAATTTGCATTCATGGGTATTTTTTATTACTGTTTAAGAGCACACTGTTAAATTGATAATAAAAAAATGTAGTTTATACTCTGTGCAAGAAAGCCTTATCAAAGAAATATAATCACTAATTCCTGAAATCTCAAAAACTTCTTTTCAAAAGGGGCTTGAAGCTCAGCAATGGAATTTCCTGTATTTGTGGATTTGTTTACAATGCCTATAAATTCTTATATCTCAATAAATATATTGCTTAATCAAAAGTATGTGAAAACAAAATTGTTTAGAATCAGTGATCATGAGATCATAGAACACTTTGGGCTGGAAGGAACCTTTAGAGGTCATCTGGTTCCAACCCACCTGCAACAAACAGGGACAACTTCCACTAGGTCAGGTTGCTCTGAGCCCTGAACAATCTGACCTTGAATGTTTCATGTTTCCAGGGATCACCTCTGTGGGCAACCTGTTCCAGTGTTTCACATTAAAAAATCTCTTCCTTATAAATAATAATACGCTATTGAGAATTTACAAGGTTCTAATTTTTTGCTAAGATTAGATATAGAATACTGAGGAACTACAGATTTTTTTACTGCAGCCATGAGAGTGGTGCATTTCTGAAAGCAGAAGATACTGAGACAACATACAACATTTCAAAAAGCATAAAAGAAGATGAAGAGACTGGGAAAAACATAGGTTTAGGCAGCAACACTAATGATGCACCACTCCTCTGCCACTGCTACTTGGCTTTTGAATTATTCTGCTATTAAAGTGGCAGAAATATCAGCACTGTATGAATCTGAGCAGTCTGCAATATTTCAACCAGCAGACAACAAGACAACTACCCTGCCCTTCCCTCCCCCCCTCCATTTCCTTCCTATGATTCATCATTGCAAAGACATTCTTCAAAAATGTTTGTCTCTATTAGGAATCCTTGTGCAGAAGTAAAGAGGTGAGAGTCAGCAAATTCTTGACAATCAGCTCACTGGAACAAAGTCAGAAGAATTTATTGTGTGAAAGTTTGTTGAAAATAGACTTGATGAAAATGCTGGAAATCCAGTTCCTATTGTACCAGAAGGTCAGATTTAAGTAAGTAGAGTTTGAAATCCAATGCAAGGGGAGAAGATTCATCTATTATTCTAATATATGTCTTATGATTACTTACCAAAATGTATTATCTTTTTAATCAAATCATATAGAAGAGGTTGTAAAGAACAGGAACTGGAAGCCTTATTAAAAAAAAATCTCCAAGTATTATCAGTGCCTTGGAGACAGGCTTAAAAAAGGTAAGAACCATTTACTCACACACAAAGGCTTTTTTTTT
>WBNQ01071753.1:1146-13730 GCA_013401375.1 Spizella passerina | reverse complement strand
GAGCAGAGGTGGATTTGCCAGTTTAAGCCCAGCCCTAGCAGCTGGAAAACTCATAAAAGAGTCACATGCTGCAAGAAGCATCCCAGTGAAGAGCTCAGGAGTAAAGCAGTGCATCACAGACACTGTATTGTCTGCTTAAAAAAAAGAAATCTCTAGCTAGCACAAACAGAAACAACATGGACACAGTGTTGTAATTACAGACAGTAAAACATATTACCCCCATTCTTCCAGGTCTCAATCCCCCTCAACTTTCCTATGTACACAGCTCCAAGTTGTTTCCTTGAATGGAGACTTTAATACTAAATTCTTCTAAAAGGCAAATATATACCCTTATAGAAAGCAGAGGAAAAAAATCCCGCATCTTTAATGGGTTTTCTCTTTCCTCTTCTGCTGCTACTAGTCCCACCACAGCTGAATTTCATTTCCCTGATCTGCCCACCAGCATCTAGAGACCTGGAATGTGCCCTGTTCCAGGAAATTTCAATACTTGACAGCAAGCCAACACATGGAGGTCACACTTAAAAAAATTTGCCTCATGTAAAAACAACGGATTAGTCTTCTCCCATCCTGAGCAGCACTGTTTATACTTGGAATCCAAATAAAACCCCTAACCCTAGATTAACCATTATGCATTAGGCTGAGTTAGGAAATTTTGGAGTACAGCTATAAGAGGTAATTTCAAAACAGTTAATAAACACAGGATGATAAAAGTTAAATCAAGACTGATATTTGGATTTGGCAGGACTGTGTAAGAAATTAAAATAAACACAGTACCAAGAAGAAACTTATTTATTTACAGAAGTACACAGGAATCAAACAATCTGCAACCTATAGCTTCATGCTGCTCTCATTCCACTTGCTGTTCAGGGTCTCAACCAGAAACACTCACAAGAAAGTATTCTGACTTACCAGATTTTATCACTGCATTTGTTGTATTCGAAGGAAACTTCTGCCAGTCCACACTACAGGGTTCAGTCCCAGATGAATGACACCATTTTACTATGTAGCCACATGTCATGTTGGGGTAAGAATCCCAAGAAATATTAATTCCATTGCCCATTGCCACGGCCTGATCTGTTGTGACATTGTCTGCAACAAAGATGACACAAAAATCCATCAAAGAGCAGACACTTATCTGAAGCCCAAGATGAAAGAAAGCCTTCCAGCCACAGCACAACAGCTTTATAAATGGCAGTCATTTCTAGGGGCAGTCATTTCTAGGAATGAGAGGCATGAGTGAACTCAGAATTCGAAGCAGTGCACTCAGCTGAGCTTTCTGGAGTGCTCACAATCAGACATAGCTTCCAGTAAATCCCTCAGCCAGCTTTAAGTACAATGAAGAGAAACGCAGCAGCTCAGGACAGGCTTAAAAAGCACTTTTTCAAGGTAAGGATTTACAGCAGATGATGTCAGGTTCAAATGTGAATTGACACCAATCTGGCAGGAGCCTCCAGCTATAAATTCCTGCTGTCATTTCATCAAATGGTTCACTTTGTGTTTCTTTCAAAGTGTCTTGCTGCCACCTGCCCAGCCACAGACAACCATTTTTCATGAAGAATCAACAGCAATAATCATGTCCCTGGTGAACTTTATGGAGGCTTCAGTCTACCAAGGGTAAATTATACAAGAAAGAAAAAAAAAATAGCTTTGCATTTAGTCTATTTTTCTTGTTTCTGATTATCAAAGATCTAGCTGCCCTTGTGAAGTGATCAGACCTGGGAACAGCTTCCGATTCCTGCAGCTGCCTTCCATGGCAGTCCATCACAAGGGACCCCGCAGAGCTAAGGGATGGTTTCCAAAGGCCACCACAAAAGGGGTGGCCCTATGACAGATCTGCAAAAATAATCTCAGGGTTTCAGTTTTCCTTTTTCAGTGTTCTCATTTATGCTCCCCATTGAGTCTATTATTTCGTTTTATTAAAGCCATAAACTAGGGAAGGCTGAAGGGCAAGGACAGTTTTCAAGAATTAGTGCTATGAAAACTTTACTCTCACAGATGTGCTGCAAATGTCAAAGGACTGTCTATTTCTAAATAATCTTAGCACACAGTTAAGTGTATAATTGTTTTGTAGCTTGCTCACAGCAAGAAAAAGACATATAAATAATAAAAGCAAATCAACTCCACAAGGGCCTTGATACTTTCCCCAGAAAAACTACTATGCATCCAGTGAAGCTATATTTCTGTGATGCTGGAAAAGATCATATTTCTAATTAGCAGACTTTAATTTTTCTATTTACAGAAACGAGTTTTTTACTGGCAGTAATCACATACTGTCTAAAAACTATTTAAATACACCACACTCTGCCTTATTTTCTGAGCTAGATGACTAGAAATTAACCATGGGCAGTACTGCTCATTTTGGTGTATTTATAGCTGCAACCTAGACTAGAAGAACAAATAACTACTAGCACTAGAACACGACTGTGTTAGGGGAGCCTGGACCAGCCAGATTACATGCCTCAACTCTCTACAGAGCATTGTTCAAAGACAGTGACAAATTAATTATGGCAGTGTATCCTTTGTTTGTGTTTTCAGTTTTCATAAACTCCAGCTTCAGACCCTCTGCTCTCTTATTGACACTAAAAGCACTTACAGACTGCACACAGGAAGCAGCCAGAAAAGATGTCTGGGCAAAAATGTCATCCAGTTCTTTGAATGAGTCATCTTGTATGACTCCAGTCAGTGACTCAATTCCTATACCAACTCGGGAGCAAATCTTTAATGAGTACAAGTTGGGTAACACCAAAGGGAGCCTCAGACATCTAAGAGAAAGCTATAAATGAATGCAAAGCTCTAGCTGCCATCAGCTCTCCCACACCACAGACCTATTATAGACCTCTTTGACTTCCAGGTCCTGATTCTTTCTCTGCTGAAGGAGAGCTATAAAAGCATTTCAAATCAACTGTCCCATATAGTTACTTTTCCTTCCAATGGGCAGACTAAGAATATCTGCCCATAGAATAAGCATCAGTGCTGTGCTCAGTTCTGGGCTCCTCAGGACAACAGAGACATGGAATTCCCGGCATGGGTCCAGTGGAGGGCAACAAAGATGCTTAAGGGAGTGGAGCATCTCTCTTACGAGGGCAGGCTGAGGGAGCTGGGCCCGTTCAGCCTCAACAAGAGCCGGGAGGGGCTGTCAAAGCATGCAGGGAGGGGACAGTGGAGGGACCAGGCTCTGATTGGTAGTGCAATAAGCAATAGGACAGCAACTGATGCACAGGATCAGGAACATGAGGAAGAACTTTCCTGTGCAGTGACCAGGCACTGGGACATATTGCCCAAAGAGGTTATGGAGTCTTCCTTACTGGAGATACCGAAGCACCATCTGGACACATTCCTGTGCCCTGTGCTCTGCGATGGCCCTGCTTGGGTGAGGAGGTTGGACTGTGGGCCCTTCCAACCTGACCTATTCTGTGATTCTTTGTTTTGGAGGAGCACAAGAAACATTATACTCCACATGGTTTTGCTTTACACAGAAACAAACTTGTTTTGTATCTCACTGTGAATCTCAGCCAGAACACATTTTTTCCTGTGAGAGGTGGCCAAGTCTTACCAGAACCTGAGTCGCCAGACAACCAACTGTGACACCTGCTCCCCAGGTGGGCAAGGAGAAGCAGACCCATGAATGCTCCTGGCAAACAAGTGGAGACAGGCCTTGCTGTGTGAATCTGCTCTCCCTGCAGAGCATCAGCCAGATACGGAGCTAAAGGTTTGGTGTGCAGGGAAGCGTGGACTCTCAATAACTGCTTTGCAATATTATCTGCAAGCTCAGTGTTAAGAGCAGAAAATCATTATCAGGCTCAGCTATTTCTGTTTACAAAGCCTGCTGCAAGAGCAGCAATGTTTTAATTGGGAAGCTAAAGCCCTACCTCCTTTTCAAATACTGGCTTTCCTAGCACAAGGATGCCAACACTTTACCAACCAGCCCAATTAATACTCTCCTACAGAGCTCACAGGCATTGGATTGACAATTCTTGCCTTAAAAAGCCACACAACAGCTCCAAAACTTCCCAATCTCTTTAGTATGTAACACTTCTCAGTGTCTCAACAGGAACCACACAGGAACACACTGAGCTCCCTAAATATCAGGGATCCACACCAATGCTTTTCAAAACGCAAATAGCTGTAAAGACTGCACATTATCATCTTTATTTTTTGTAAAGAGCACAATTAATTGGTGAGACACTACTCCAAAAGCAAAGCATTTGTCCCCCCACCCAGCAGATTTGTGTGGGGAAATAACACAAACAAACAAAGCATTATTTTTCAATAAACAAACTCTCCTAGATACTCCCCAAGCTTTGAAGGTGTTTAATTCTCAGCTGGGAGCACTCACCACTTGGAAGTTCCATGCTTGTTATCCTTGAAGGGGGAGATGAGCCTGCATGGTTTCTGGCTACAACACTAATTACACAGTCACTTTTTCCAAGTTTTATCTCAGTACTGTTTGAGGGTTCAGAGACTACTTTACGTTCCAGTAGTCTCTCTGGCAGGTAGCAGGACACTTCATGAGACACTATTTTTCCATTGGTTTCAGAAAGGGATAAGGGCTATGAACAGACAAAGAGTGTGTTAAAACCAAAATGCAATACACAGAAGATGACGTAGGATAACATGAATTTACTGTTCCTGATCTAGTCTGATGACTGTGTAAGATTATAAGGAAAAAAAGTAACTCATGTGTAATTTGAGAATTAACATGTAAATTCCTAAGTTTTTAATTTTCAACTCAGATGCATCAAACATTTAATTCTTCATGTGAAATGCTTCTCAAAGCAATATTTAAATTATAAAATTTTAATAACATTCTTATTTGGGGAAAAATATTTGTCTCAATAGATGGTTCTATAAAAAGTTAAGAAAAGCAGTCTGGTTTATTGACTATAAACTTTACTAATTTATATACGTTTATATATATTTATAAATGTATAAAAGTAAATAGAACACATAAAATATTATGCAATGTTACTTTACAAAAAACTATCTACCTTCCAGAAGACTATTACGCTTTCACCAGAAGGACTTTTCTCTCTCCAGATATCCGGTCCTCTTGTAGGAGCTAAATAAAAAATAAGAGTGGTAGTATTTTTCCCCATAGCACAGCAGACAATTTACCATCCATTGAAAAGTTAGGTTTTTTTAGATGACTAATTTTAAAATACGTATCTTCCCAAGTTCAACATTTTATCATCAAGAGTGAGACAAACTTACGGGCTTCTGATGTGGTCTGCTCCACCCCCCTGCTCCAGTCACTCCACCTCCAGAAGTGGTCAGCGGCCGAGCAGCGCACCCTGAGCTGGTATTTGGTGTCAGGGCGCAATGCATTCAGCTGAGCTGTGTAAGTTGAAGATTTCCGCCCAGGCACGGAGACATTGTGCTGTTCAAAATTTACAGAAATTGACACGATACATGTATTTTTTTTCTCCTAAACTACACTGTTAGTCAACACCTAAAAAGCGAGGGTTTTTGTCCCCCAAAAATACTGACAGTGTCAAGGCTACAGTCAAGCCCTATGAAGAAAATAGTGGGAAAAAAATGCAGTCACCCTGAACAAAAACTTCAGAGATCCACCAAAATAAAGTTCTATACAGTAATCGAAGCATACAGTAACGTGCAAATAGTACAGCAACATGGACAATTCTTCAACAAGGACAATTCTTCACCTCTGCACACAGCAGCAGGTGGTTGTTTCCCATCTATCCCATTCAGTCCCCCTCTCTCCCATTTGCATCAAAACTGCTCACGGGGCAGGCCAGAATGCTGGTGTTCAGAACCCACACTCCCACTGAACACATGCACATCTTGTGGGGAAAAGGCCTTTTTCCTATGAGACATGCACAGAAGTTCAAAGACAGTCTGCTCGAGCAGGATGTTCATTATGCAGTCTGCTGCCTTCTTTTTTCCTTCAGAAGACATTATCCAGGTCCTACCCAGGCGATCTCTGTTCACAGCTCTTATGACAGGACTAGTCTCTCCTATTATTCTTAAAGTGGTGTGAGTTTCAAGAGCATTTCAATTGCACAATTAAAGAAAGCCTAAGCCCAGGAATAATGTTTACTGATTCTAATTATAACACATGTGCATTACAGCTGCCAAAAACTGGACTCCAAGTGACTTTAAGATGCAACTAATTTTGCATTTCTAAAGCCAAATGACAACTTGAAAAATAATAGAAAATCCAAATAATAACTTGAAAAATACTAGAAAAGCCAACAATCTCTCATGCAGATGGAAATGCTTCTGAAAACATCCTCAAAACGCCATGTAAAACTCCATAGCAATTTCACAGCTACTTTTGTGACAGGGAACTCCTGGAGTTTTTTTATTAAGCAACCAGCAACCATATAACAAAGATATAAAAGCTTTTTCCAAGCAGTTTGCTGCATACAAAATATCTGTGGGTGAGGGCTCTGATACAGGTGAAGGGAATCAAACTGCTGTGGAAGTGTAAGTCCTGACCCTTTTCCACTATCCCAGATGATTGATGCAGTAGCAGAATTCACAAATGAGTCCAAGCCTCAGATTTTGAGCTGCATGTTACAAAAATATCTGAGTTCCTTTTGTAGTACCTAATCTCTGGTATTACTTAACCCATGTTATTAGAGACAAAATATAAAAGCTTAAGGCTTCTGCACTTAAGTGCTCTGAAAGTATTTTAAAAATACCCTTAGAGAGCATGCACCCTCTTATTTTGGAGGCATGTACATAATGATTATCTTCAGTCTTAGCTGCATCATTTCAGTGGCTTGATTTATGATATTCAAGGCTGTGCTCAACAGCTGTGCCCAGCTGGCAACTAAGTGCAGAAGATGACAGAATACTGCTAAAAATCAAACTAGCATTGCAAAAAGAAGCCTTTGAGGTTAATGTGCTCAAATTAAAAATTCAGGGTCTGTGCACCAAGACCTACCTGAGAATTCACTATGTGCCTACTTGAAATGGTCAGAGATAAGTGCACACAAAGAAACTGGGGGTAAATCTCAAGCCAGCTGAAAATGCACTTCTCATTAGGCTTCCCCAGTGAGACAGGTCACCCCACACTAACTTCATGCTGCAGAAGTTACTCCAGGTAAACTGAGGTTTACCTACTCATACATCCCATGGGAGAATCTTTCCCTATCCTGCCTCTGCATCACTGACATATGAGCAGGTTCAGCAGCTGCCTATTGTGGCCACATGCATGTCAACTGCTGGCAGCAAACAAATGAACTGTTCTCTGAGGGGAAAAAACAAAGGGAGAAATTCAACTGCAGCCTTCAAGATCTGAAACAGCCAGTGTGGGTCAGTCTGCAGGGCAGCAATGCATCCTGGAACAAGAGTGTGTTAATACAGCTTGCACCAGGAAGGACAAAGCACATGGACTGTTACCTAAAAGATCAGCATAAAGCACTATGCACTCCTTTCAAGTACCAAATAACATGGTGCATAATCTGGCTTTTCTCTAGTGTTCAAAACAAAAAAAAAGCCCCAGCCAACCAAAACAGGCAATAACAGAGATGAGCAGGAATATTTCTTACTTTAGCAAATGACTTCTACTCATTACTATGTTAAGGATTTAATAAGACCATCAGAATGAAGCTCTTAGTGAGAAATAAATTTGAAATGTGATTAGTTCAGTGAAAAAGTTTAGCATTTGTTCAAAAAAATTATCTTTTCAAGGCAATGCTTACCAGTTTTCTCTCAGAGTGACTACTGCTAATTTCAATTTGACACAGAAGCCTGGTCTCAGCAAAGCTGCCATTTATAAACCAACGCAGTTGGATGCTTGTAGAGTTGTTCCCAGTAATAGTTAACTTTTCTGGGGCCTTTGGATGAACTTAAAAAATAAAGAGAAAAACCTTTAGTTACAAGAAAAAAACCCAATTACTATAGTTCAGAAAAATCTTATTTTAGAAGATCAGAGAGAATCAAAAGGACAAGTATTTCAATCAGCAACTGGGAAAACTGGTGCTGGGAAAGCACCTGCAAGCACTCTCATTCCTGATATCTTCTCAGCTCTCAAACATGGAAACAGATTTACTTAAGACTGAGTGTACTGCACAGATGATAAGGAGTTGAGACACAAAAAAACATTTTTCCTCTTAACTGATTTTATTAAAATAGTGAACCACTAGCTATTTCAAATGATCAGAGGTGGCAGATGAAATTTACTGAACTTTGCTCAACTTCTGTGAACTTTTAAAATTAGTACTTATAATCTGCAGACCAGGAAAAAGGAGGATTCCTAAATGACCCCACCCCAAAATTCCCTTCATAGGAATATATTCCCTTTCAGTAATATTCAGCACTAATATTCACAGCTATCAGAGTAAAAAAATATCAACTGTTGGATTTGGTCCAAATACCTTAAGGAAATATGTACTGTGTTTTGGAAATAACCTGGACAGTGCAGGAAAGAAAGAAAAGGAAACAAATAGGAAACAGCAGGAAACACACCTGGGTGTGAAACAGCCCAGTTAATGATTAACAGAAACAAATTATGCTTTTCCCAACTCTGTCAATTTACTCTGACAATTCCAACCTCAGTCTAGTTGAACTGGGACCTGGACAATGAAAAATGTACTATCCTCATATTTAATTCAGTTTTTTGGGGAGCAGCAGAATACTGTAACCAATAGGAATCCCTGAAATCTCAGCTGGGACTGTGGAGGAGAAAACGGTGATGAAGGCAGTGCAGAGATGGTCATCTTCCTTTCCTTTTTTAAATTAAAGGTCTAAATGAGAGAAGTTACTTCTTTCTCCAAACCCTGACAGCAGATGATCATGGCCATTACCAATAGAACACAATAGTCCTGATATTACCTACTCTTTTTTCACATTATTTTTTTTATGCTCCAAATCTTGCTGCTGTAAAACTGTGTAGTATTTTGTCCTATAAACGGACACTGAAATACAGGGAAATTTACATACAGATTCATAAACTTACACCTAAATTTTAATTGTTGATGGGTAATAGAATGTGAAACAAAACATAAACTTGCTGTTTATGAGCACAGAGAACCTGTGGATACTTCATCCCTGGAAGCGCTCAAGGCAAGGCTGGAGAGGGCCCTGAGCAACCTGATCCAGTGCATGGCATCCCTGTCCATGGCAGGAGGTGGGGCATGGGGAGTGTGTGCGCTGTGCTGGAACTAAATGATTCTTAAGGTCCCTTCCAACCCCAGCCACTCCGGGATTCCATGATAAACAGCAGCTGTCTAATTACTAGATCACATATTAGAATTTATCACACAGCAGTCTGTCCAGTCTGTGCACGGCAGCACTGCTGTTGGCATCTCCCTGTACAGTTCATCTTTGCCTCATTACATGCTCTGAGTTTTTTTCAAGTTCAAATTATTGAATATGGTAATAATCTAGTGACAATTAAGGAAAATAATGAAAAGTATACCATGCCAGAGCTCTTCAAACCCAAAAGTAACAAATAGCATGTAGGACACATATTTTTCCCTTTGTAATTCGTAAGTCTTACCTCTTTGAGTTATATCAACCAAAAGAGATGACTGTGCTTGCCCAATAGGGTTGGAGACACCTAATATGAAATCATAGGTTTTTTGATCAGGCAGTACTGGAAAGCCACAAACATGGTCTCTGTTCACTTCATTGACTTCACATGAAACATTTTTACCAGATGTTCTACAAAGTAAAGAGAGGAGGGAAAACCTTAGTTTTTGAGCAAGTTAATTCCTAGCAACAATCACAAGTTTAGACTGAAAACATGGTACAGAACAATGGGTTCAGTCCACATGGCTCACAGAATGATTTGATTGCAGAGGCATATCTAACACCACAACACAGGTTAAAGTGGCATCAGTCATGACTTGCCCTGTTCTCACGTGAAACTCTTCTCTTCCACTAGCATAACATTTCCATTCTCTCACTTCTCAAAAGCCTGGAAAACAGGTAGGTCCTGTAAAACCACCTTACAAGTCACAGCTAAAATTCTGATTGAATGTATCTTTGTTCAGATCAGCATACATTTGCATTTAAAGAATTTTCTTAATTGTTTTGTGAACTAGTGAGATGCTATACACATTG
Source organism: Spizella passerina (assembly GCA_013401375.1). Lineage (NCBI taxonomy): Eukaryota > Metazoa > Chordata > Aves > Passeriformes > Passerellidae > Spizella > Spizella passerina. The sequence continues at coordinate 3,695 of WBNQ01071753.1, read as the reverse complement.
TCTTTCCATAAGCCCTGTTAAATATGAAGTCAGGTTTGTTACCTAGAATACAACCACTAGTCCCAGCTGACTTTTAATAAAAAGCAGGAGAGGCAGTCTGTTGACAGACAAGAACAGTGGTGCATCTTTAGTGATAAAATCTAAATTGTGTATCTGTACGTATGTACATATATCTGTTTTAATTACAATCTGCGTAAGCCTCTCATTCAGTAGCACAAGTTTAACTAACTTCTTTCAGGCATTTTTACTGCATTCTAGCTGAGCTCTGAGCTCCCTCCACACTGTGCTCTATGGTTTAGCATGGGGTGACAATAAGGATTAAAGTATTTATCCAAAAATTCATTATATTAATCTCACAAATTTGGGCTGAGCAAAACAAGACTGGACAACGTTATTACTTATAAGATGAATTTAGGCAGTCAGTGACTGAGGCTCCTTTCCTGTGAATATCTGCCCTGTTTTGTCCACCTCTTTGCACCTTCCCCAGCAGCTTTTTTAGCACTGGCACTCTAGACGACATCTGTGACTGTAACTCAAACCTCATTGCCTCCAGCGTGCTTCTAAGCCACCATGAGACTCCATTTCTCATCATTTTGTGTGACTCAGGCTTCTTCTGACTTCTTTCCCTGACTGCTCTTTTGGAATGACACAAGAGCCTCCTCACACCATGGGAATTTTGTTAACTCCTCACTAACTTCTAATCACAACCACCAAGGAAGTGGTTGCACTATCCAAGTGTTATTCCAATATTTCTTCTTTTTTAAGGCTTTACATGGCCTGGCCTTAAAGACTATGTAGTAGGACACTAGTTGACTGCTTCCTGTGGGTGAAACCAGTGTTATTTGTCCTTTTGAATGTTTTAACATTTACTCTGCTTGCTCTGCTTCTTAACGGCAGGAGAACAGATGGATGCTAGCTACTATTTTCCCTAGTGGCATTTGGGAAATGCCCCACGACCTGTCTTACAATTATTTCTCAGTGAACTTCTGTCATCCTGCTTACCAGAACCTCAGTAAATGTCTGAAATTATCTGAACCAGGTTTCATATAAAAAAATTTAAAATTAGTGATTGCCTTCTACTATCTCCCTGTATTTTCATACTGGTCTTGACTTCATGTTGGCAGCAGGCGAGTTGGAATAAACCTTAGGGAAAATTATCCTTAATTCCCACTGGAATTTTGCAGAGCTAGACCAAGGTTTTCCAAATTTAGTTTAGGTACAGCTTGCTGAAACTCTTGGAAAGTATTTTAGACTCTAAGCAATTACATTTGAATAGGCATGGTACAGTAAGTCCCAGGCAGCAATGGAGGTATTCCAGTTGTACCCTTTTACTCCTTGTAGTGCTGATTTTTTTACCTTTCAAATAAACTGTACTTTGTTCTTCGTTCTCCATATAGTCCACTGGGCCTGCCTGGTTTCCAGGTGCATTTTATTGTCAGAAAGTTGGGTGTTTCACAGCTGAGGTTTTGGGGAATATCAGGAGCATCTGTAGCAGGAAAGGAAACCAAAACAGTTAGCTGATGTTTTGCCATCCTAGTGTGACATTTGGGTTACTGGCTTCCTGAAAGCATTGCTCTTGTTTTGCTGAGTCTAGATTGCGTGCTTCAGAAGTATATGGCAATAGATACACCCCAACCACAGAAGTAATATGCTTTTAAAAAATTACAATAAAATAGATGGATAATTATCAGCCCCATCTGACTAACACTTGACTCCAGAATTCTGAGTGCGTGGGTAATCTGGCAAATCTCATGCAAACATGTTCACAAGCTCCAGGCTCTGACCTGGAAGTGTTTCACTGAAACTCTGCCAAGAGTCTTCTGAAATTCTGAGCATCAGTTCAGCTGCTGAGCAATGCAGGAATGCTGCTGGCTCTGCGTCACATTTTCTAACATGCCAGCCCCACCACTGCTTTGAATTCTCCAAACAAGTCGTGTCAAGAAAATAGTCCCTTTAGCATGAATTCCAAACTGAATTTGAAAATTAAAGCAAGTCCTGAATGGCTCATCCTCTTCACCATGGCTTTGGAAGTGTTCATCTTTTCCTTTTAAGTATTTTTTTTGTGTTCATACTAGAGCAGCGTTGAGTGCCTTGCTGGAAAAGACGGGCAGTGCTCCCAACAGACCATGCAAACATGAGACTAGGCAGAGCACTTATTTCAGGAATTGTACACTTGAGGTGTATGAAACTGGAAAAGCATACGCCAAAGGTAGAGCAACAATATCCTCATAGAGATATATCCCCTTCTCCCTGCCCTAGAGAAGGGGAGTTAACACACAGTGTTAGTTAACAACAGCGGCAGACTTAGCTCAGATTATGAGCAGTGAGCCAGAAAAGAACACCTGTTTTGCTAGACCTAGGCTTAACCAAAGTGTTGTGTATGCATATTTACTTCCTTCACCTTTTCTTCCCCTCATCAACAAAAGGACCAGAACAAGACCTCTCCCCACTAAGCAGGCACTACAAAAAGAAACACTGATAAGAAACAGACTTGGCATCCCATCTGTTAAAAAAAAATAATGAACGAAAATCCTATGGGATTGTCACCG
>WBNQ01071742.1:1599-14064 GCA_013401375.1 Spizella passerina | reverse complement strand
AGAGATATTTTTTAAAAAAGCCCTCACTGAATGCCAAATCAGGGATGTATTCATCAGAGGTGTCCTCCTCCCAGAGCCCAGCTCTCCTGCCTAGCCCAGAGCCTTGTTCTGGGTCCCAAGCAGTGTCCTCACACACTGTCAGATCTTGGCTAGTGCTGGGGACACTATTGGCATCTCCCTTCCCTGGGCTCCCAGAAGAGACATTTCTACCAGAGCAAGGCCTGGCTGCTCTCAAGAGAGGTCTCTCCTTTGGGAAGAAGCAGGAGACTGATTCTTCACTGTGGGGCTGGCCCTTCCCAAGGCAAGCCTGGGGAGATCCTTGTGTCCCACTGACCCAAATAACCTGTCCTGCCTCATGCTCAGTGCCTCCTAGACAATTTCAGTCAGATCCTCAGGAGATTTCTAGCTGGCAGAAAAATCCCATTAAGCCCCCTAATGATTTTTTAAAAGATTTTAATCTCTCAGCTAATTGCTCTGTTACACTTTCCCCCACCCCATTAGTCCATAGCTGTACCCAGGCACTGTGGAAATAACATTTATGGGAAGGGCTTTGTAGGCACACAGTGTGTGCTGATTGTGAGTGGGCTGGCCCAGCCTCATCCCCAGTGGGTGCAGCTGTGAGCAGCAGGTGAGCAGCACTGACAGCAATGAGCCATGGAGTGCCCAGGGGCACTGAGCAACCACCAAAGGGAACAGAGGGCACACAGGGGCAGGGCACCAACAGGAGGGGATAAAAGGCTGGGCTACAGAACAAGAAGCTTGAAGACTTCTCAAGTGGTAAGATTTTACTCTACATGGGTTGAAGCTTTCTGATATTGTATGGTGATACTCTGTGTACCATGTCTGTCTCCACTGTGGCATGTGCTGTGACAGGGCTTCAGGTGTTGCTGTACATCAGCTTTATCAGCTTTCCATAAGCACAAAAAAGCACTGGCCACCAAATGCCTCAAGATTTGTGTGGAAGAGGAGGCTGTGAAAGGCCCTGAGAGGTGATGCTGCAGGACCTGACCCTACCAGCCCACCCAGATCCCCACCAGTGTCCAGCTCAGAGCCACACAAGTGATGACTAATGAGACTCATGCCATCACCATCTGTTGATCACTCCTGGCTTCAAGCAGAAAGGTGAAACTATATGTTTAACTAACTAAAAATAATAAAAGTAGGAGACTGAGTCACAGTAAGCTGATCTAGAAATAGCAGAGCGTTTCCTGGAGCCCCAGCTAGATGGGGCCTGGGCAGGGGACCTGGCTGGTCCCAGAGAATCTGGGTTTCCTCTGTGAAGTTGTAGAGGGACAACCTCTTTGATATAATTGAAATTGAAAGTGAAGACATCCTATTTTCCCCTCTTTTATTAGAAGTGGAGTATTGCAAGAGTCAGTATGCCTGAGAAGTTACGCAGGAGGAGTCCAGGAAGAAGAGCTCTCAGGCCCTAGAGCTTGAGAAGGAGCATCTGAGGAAAAGAATGGCAGAACAACCCAGGCCAAGATGCTTTTCCCTCCTGTAGCTGCTACTCCTGTGGAGTGGGAGGGAACAGGCAATGCCCATCAGGTGAGCAACATAAGGAGGAGTACAAGGAGCTGCTTCTTGAGTTGAAGTGCCACCAGCTCCTCCAGGGAGGGACTGATCCTGCTTTTCTGTGATCAGCACAGCACTGCCGCCACTCTTTCCACTTGCACAGAGAAGCAATGTAACTTATTGCTTGGAGATCTCCACTCTGGTATGGCAGGGGGAGCAGGAACATTCTCAAGCCCTGCTGGATCTCACCTGAGGTGGGCAGCTGAGTGGGTGGACATGCTAAACACCTCCATGAGGTGTTCAGCATCTGGGTATGTCAGAGGTCTTGGGGCTAAAGAGATAAGGGAAAGCATCTAATGAGGTAAAACAACTCTTACCAGATAGTGGGATGGGGCTTGGAGCAGCCTGGTCTAGGGAATGGTGTTGTAACAAAATGACCTTTAAGGTCTCTTCCAAACCATTCAGTGATTCTAAAACTGGATGGAGAAAAGGCCTTCACCTAAAGAAGGTTTTTTTGACCTGTCTTCTGCAGGACAGCACTGAAACAACTTGCTTAGAAGCCCTTGGAAAAGGATTAAGCATCTCTAGGTAAGATGATTTTTTTTGTATATGTTGAATTGAAGTGGAAAGTGAAAGGCCATGTACATTTCCCTGTCTGGTGCATTAGCTGCCACCCCACCCAGCAAAAGGCAAGATTTTCACTGTTCTGCCATGGTTTTACATGTCAGTTTAGTCAAAATATGTATAGAACATCTAAAATAGGACAGGCACCTTAATGTACATCCCGGGAGAGGTCCCAGTCCCCACCTCACTCAGGGAAATTGGTGTCACACAGTGCCTTTAAAAAAAATGAAAGGGAAATAAAACCCCAACAGATTTTCACACTTGTTTTCCACTGCCCTAATTTCCCTGTGGAAGCACTCTGTTTGTTTTCATTTCCAAGCTGTTGTAGCACATCAAAGGCAGAGCTTTTTACGTCCTGGTGCTGCTCCTTTGGGCTGACACGTGGCAAGATCACAATCCTACTAGGAGCAGAGGATTTATGGTTCCCAATTCCCCACGTAGCAGGGATGAGGAGCCTTTGTCCAGCAGCTCTTGGGCTGCCTCCACATGGAGATGACCCCTGTGTGTCTGACCCAGGGCTTGCCTTTGCTGGCAAGGTGTCTGAGGATGCTGACCTTGTGTGGGCCCTGTGTGGGCTGAACCAGGACTGTGCAGGCAGGAAACATCCCAGCTACAGAGGGGCAGAAAGGCTGGGGATGCTGGTCAGGGGTGGGGTGACAGAGCCATGGTAGGATTTCAGGCTCAAGGTGACACCAGAGGGATGTCACATCACTGCTACTGCAGCTGTGTAGCAGTGAAACCCTGTCTCTTTGCAGACTCATTCCCAAGACCCCATTTTGCCCAAAAAGAAACATCAGCCATGTCTTTGCACAAAGCAAAGGTGCCAGAAGCATAGTTACGTGTTTAAGAATCCCCAAGCCAGCTTGTCCTGGGAAAAGTGGATTTTCTGCTTTCCCTTGCCAATGAACCACAGAGAAACGTCATCTCCTCAGGGAAGGCTTAAGCTCAATTAGGGCTGTTGGATTTTCAGTGAAAATAGAAACCTTTGTGTAGCAGGGGCTGTGCAAGTTCTTCCTTGCCTGGCTCGGAGATGGGCTCTCCACCCATCCCATGGGGGCTGCCTGTGCCTCCTATTCCAGCCCTGAAACAGACTGATCTCACTTAATCTTCTCCTGGGGCAAGCCCTGCAGTGGCTTTTGAACATGCATATTTCTGAAGAATCTAGGCTTTTCTGTTCCCAAATATTGATTTAGCAAATTTCTGCTGTTATGATCAAGATACATCCAGTGGCTCAGGCTTACTGAAGAAAACTAGTTGATGCTGAAAAGAGGGAGGGGGAAAAAGTGTTTTTGAGCCAGGTTGCCTTTTCCAGCAACAACAGTGTTTCAGTGGAATGAGAGCTTGTGCCTTGAGTACTATTGACTGTCACCACACAAAGCATCTGCAAATCTCTCCCTGCTTGGCTGGGCACTGGTGGCATCATGGAAGTGCTTGGACTGAAGGGTTATAAACACCAGAGAGGGCATGCTCATGTCAAAATCCAGAGGTGCCCTGGCTTTGTCTCTATCTTGTCCTGATTTTTCAGTCCTCTGAGGTTGTTGGGTCTTCCCAGAGCTGCTCTGAGCTCCCTGGTCCCAGGTGGAGGTTGAGGTTAGGGTTAGGATTAAGGGTGGAGGTACTTGTGCTACACTTCAACAGAGGTGAACTTCCTTGGCTCAGAGGGCCTCTTGCAGCCCCTCAGCCTTGCTGCCAGAAGGGATTTTGGGAGCCAAAGTATTCAGAGGTGAGGATGTCCATTTTGGGCCAATCACCACTCAGCTGCAGGAGCATCAGCACAGTCATGACCCACTCCTACCCTGGCCTCCATCCCTGGGGTGCCTGACCCACAGCAGCCTGGCAGCAGAAGGATGTGATCCCCCCACTGCACCACTCAAGCAGTTAAATGAGCTGCCCAAGGTTACATGAGAGCTGTGGGCTGCTGGTATTTAGCATGCAGCTAATTGATACCTTGGCACTGCACAGGCTTTTTAACAAAGCATCAGAGAAGGCAGTGCAGGAGGTGAGAGCATCACAGTGAGTGCAAATGGTTTTTAAATACAAGCAGAGCCCCTGTTTTCTTTTTGAATGAGGTTGTAAGACTGAATTTCTCAGTGCCAGGTTTGTTTATAATCAGTGGAAGTAAAAGAAGGTATGTGGCACATTTTGGGAGGTGGCATTATCATAGAGCCAATGTGATGTCTCAGATACTGTAATAAATACTGCTAAATATTTAATAGCTTATAAATGTTTAAAAGAATCCCTGAATAGTTATTAATGGAGTTGAGTCTCATGCTCAGGAAAACTCCTCACTCTGGGTTATGAAGAGTAGATGCTTGAGAGGCAGGAAGCTGATGACAAAGGCTGTGAAAAATGAGTCTGTATGGGGTGCAGCGATGGGAATGTGACATCAGCTGATGTAAAACGTTCCCCAGAAGAGCCATGGGTGCTGCTCTGTCCTCCCAGCAGAGCAGTTTCAGTGTGTTTGGGGTCAGCGCTGGGTGTGGAGGTGTGCTGTGACCCAGCCCCGCGGCACCAGGGCTGGGCTGGTGGTGTCGCTGAGGCAGGGACACTTGGGCTGGGCACAGCTCACCTTCCCAGAGCCCCCGCACCGAGGGAAGGGCTGGGCTGCTCGCTGAGATTGCAGCGGCTCGGGTGTCAGCGGGAGCTCCTCCGCTGTGTCGCAGAGGGATGAGCGGGGATGCAGCGGCTCCCCGTGTCTGACACATCACCCCGGCTGTTCTAAGTGTGCTCTGCCCTGGCTCTGCCCTGCTCAAGTCATCCCCACTGCGCTCTGCCGCTGCTGCTGAGCTCCAAAGCTGCTCAGCCAGCCTCTCCCTGTCCATCTGTCCGTCCTCCCGGAGCCCACGGCACCTCCCGCTCCATCCATCGATCCCTCCTGCTCATTACTCGTTCCCATTTCAGCCCAGGAGGAAATGGAGCCACGAGGCAGCCTCACAGGGCCTCACTTCTTACTCGTGTTGCAGACAGCAAAGTCTCTCTCAAGCTCCTGAGAAGCTTTTTTTAGATGGAAGGGGAATGAATTTTGCTCCTGGACATTTGCAGATGCATTGTTATGGAAGCAAAGGGGAAAGGGTGAAGCTGTCACACTGCTCAGGCATTTCTCCCAGCTCTGTCCCAGGCAGTGATGCTCTCATTAAACTGCTCTGCAGTCCAGTTATCTCAATCAAGTAAGAAAAAGTGATTCTTGAAATTCAGGACATTAAGCCAGTACATCATTAACAAAAGCCTCAGCTCCTGCCTCTTCATCCCTCTTTACTTAGGGAACTCCATCCTTTCATCTCAAATCCCTTGCTCTGGGATGCAGCAGCCCTCAGTGCTGCTCCTCTACGAGGACTGCAGTGCACAATGAAAGAGCAGCCTGCTGAGATTTTTAATTGCTCAAGTTTTCTTAAGAACCAAGCAAGAGGGTTTCATGTTTGATAGCAGAGTCCTCTTTCATTGTTTTCCACCAGAAATGTTTTTTACCCGACTGTTGGTTGGGATATTAACTCTCTTCAACAACAGATGCACATAGGACCTGAGGAAAATTTAATTAGACAAAAAGGAAAGAGTAGTGGGGATTTGCTGACTTTCAGGATTCAGGCTATTTACTGGCAGTGTTTTTCTGTGCAAGTCCAGGTCCTGGGCACTGCTTGAAATGAGGTAGGTGGGGAAACTCCATGGTCAAACACATTTAAAATATCTGAGGTACCAAAACTCCCTATCAGGAGTGACACATCTGAGTGACATCTCACAAATCTCTTCCTCCCAAAGAAGCTGACCTGGAGCAACCCATCACCCCATAAATCCATATGCAGGAGGTGAGGCAGTATGGATACAGGCAGATGATACAGATTTCATTAGAATCCTCTATTTGCCATCAAGTGCTTCGTAGTACCCAAAAACTTGCTGTTAAAAAGCCAAGTACCTGTGACTAAGTCAGATAATGTCCCATTTTTTGGGGGGGTTACCCAACCTGCTGCCTCTGAGACCAGCTCTGAACATCCCCATGGACCCCAAACTCCACCTTGCTGGACTTTGTGGGCACTGTGCATCCAGAAGGGAGGGAGGAAGGCTGAAATCTCCCTCTGCAAGAGCAGGGAGGCCCCAGTGAAGCTCTGCTGCTTGCAGGCTGATAAGCAGAGGTGGAAAGGGGAATCGAGGGGTCATCCAGTCCCTGGAGATGAAGCTGCTCTTAGAGCTGGGCAGAAATAAAACTGTGGTTGATGAGCAAGACTTTGTGAATGAAGCCAGAAGTTTGTACATGAAAAGAATGGATTGTGAAGAATTTCAGAACTTTAAAAAGGCAAGGAAAAAATGTCTAAAGTGCCAAAATAGGGGGTGTGGGCAATTCCAGAGGGGACTTTTCTGCTACAATTGAAGAAAAATGAATTAAAGAAAATAGAGGGAAAAAAAGTCAGTATCAAAACACAGCATGTTGCTTGACCAGATACCATTTCACTCCACCACAACCCTCATTTCAGTTTGAAGAAATCATCAGAACAATCCTCCAATTCTCACATATCCATCGGATGGTACAAGCCCTTCCCACTGCAGAACCTACAAAGAAACTACTCTCAGCACCTTCCTTCCAAATCCAGCTATTTTTTGGCTCTATCTCCAACTCTGAAACACTATGACAGAGAACCTGGAGCCTCTGACCTTGTCTGGTGATGCCTTTAATCCCAGCTTTTTACCCAAGACCATCTTCAAAATGAACTATATCTTTTTGTATTGAAAAACTTTCTTTCTACTTTGCTCTGCAGAGCTGCCTTTTGGTTTTGAAGCTCTGGACACAGTTGTGTTAGGGCTCCCTGAGCTGGGACCACAAGGGGAAGTGATTTAATTGTCAAAGCAAGCACGAGCTCGCTGTGTGGCAGAGTGCCATCATGGGCTGTGCTGTGTGAGGAGAGCTGCATGGATTAGGTTTTGCTTTTGACGTTGGTGCCTTGGCTTTTGTCCTTTGGGTGGCATTGCTTGCACGGGAAGGGAGGAGGAGGCCAAGATGGAGAAGATGCACTTCAGCCAGCAGATGCAACTGCTGGGTGTCTGTGCCACTGAGTGTGCCCCAGTGCTTCGTGCTGAGACCCAAAATCTGCATGGGGATGTCCTGACCTGGCTGCAGGGCAGGGCAGATAAGCAGCAGCCCATGCTCTGTACAGCAAGAAATGAAAATGAACATCCTGGGGTAGGTGTGTGCTGGCTGAGGTGAGCAGGTGGGCTCCCTGCATCCAGCAGTGCTGGGGTTTTATGTGGCTTTAATGAAAGACTTTGTTCTGAATCTTATTTTTCTTCAATTATTAAGATTTTTTGATTGGGCTCTGCTTTTTCTTCTCCAGACCTCCTTAGGCTATAAAAGGATTTTTTTTTGTGTGTTAAAGGCCACCAATGTTTATGCCAAGCTTTGGAAACAACCTTTGCCCTCTCTGTCCTTCTATCTTTCCTGCCCACCACAGAAACATCCCAAACTTTTTCTCATAGCCACAGAAAGCTGGAAAATACAACTGACATTTGTGATTCAGAAGCCTCTCAAAGCACAGCTGATACCACAAATAACTCTGAGTGTTTCCAGGACTATGTGGGTGTTTGCCTCAACCCCTTGGTAGGGATGGCTGTACATGACTGTATCTCACCTACTTTTTTGTTATATGTCATATATCTTAGGCAAAGTATTAATTTATATGTATGATATTCATTTTGTATACACAGATGCGATTGAGCGTCATTTGGGGAGCCCCAGAGACCCAGAATTTTAACTGGCAGATGAAGCAGGGAGCTCTGTTGCACTAAGTTCAGCTGCTCACGAGGTTCAGCAGTGGGATGCAGCTGCAGATTTGGGGTTGTAAGAAGAATCCCAGCTTTCTGAAATCCCAGTGATGAGTCTTAAACTCATATGACTGATAGAAAGAATAACTCAATGGGAATCTTTCCCCCACTAGAAGAGACTTCCACATAATTAACTAATCCCCTATTCAGGCAAAAATCCTATGGGAAAAGGTTGGGTTTTGGTCTGAATAAAACATGGTAAAATCCACACTGAGAAAAACGATGGCTGACATACAATGGTGTGCTTACAGTGACATACCTGAGCAAATATTGTACTTCCTTTTGGCTTAATTAGTGCCATATGTTAAGAAGATAAATTGTCTTTCTCTATGTTAAGCAAAAAATCCTCCTATTAGATTCTCAAAGCCCAAATATTTTTCTGAATGATGAAGGCAATATTTTTGCATAAATTCAGGTGTTTGAAATGCATCATGTACAGGATAGAGCACTGTTTTGGTTGGACTCTATAGTGCAGAGCTAGAAGAGTAACATGGATTTTGGTTGAGATTCCCATGGCTTCTCAGGATTACCCTTTTTTGGGGGAGAAGTGTTCCTCAAACAAAAATGATGATGGATTTAGAAGCTAAATTCTGCATCCTTTCCTCATGGAAGTCTCCTTTGTCCCTATCAGGTATCTGAAGTATTGTATTCCAGGAGTTCTACAGGACACATACATAGAAAAATTCAACATCAAACCACCCTTTTTGAGCTAAAACCTGTCTTCCTGAAAGATGTCTGAGTATTCATTCACAGCCTTCATGTGACACAGGATCCACCAGGTACCCAGGTACTTTCTCATACTGCTTGATTGCCTTCACTCAAACCCACACAACAGATTTGTAGTTTGAAGTGTTGTGGGATCCACTCTTGGCATCTCACCCGTACTTATTCTGCTGAGCAAAGTTGCTCACTTTCATCACATATCACGTATCCCTCCCCTAAGCATAGGGCAGGGATACGTGATACCCCTCAACATATTTAAGGATGGATCAAGGCTGAGCCTCCCTAGTCTCCTGCCACAACGCCTGGCTTCCATAACTAATGTAATTCTTCTCACTGTTCCTCAGAGAAGGGCTTTGCTAATGCTGTACATGAAAATAATGCAATCTTTCTTCTTCTGCTTGATATTCCCCTGCTCATATCTACAAGGGTCACATTTGCTGCTTTATTTACAGCAGCACACAGAGTTTGCATTCAGTGGGTTGTGCACAATCCCCCCTCAGTCCTTGACACCACTGCTGTTTGGCAGAAGACATTTGCCTTTTGTTTATCTTTGAAGTGTGTTCTTCCCCGCTGGACATATGACTTTGCCTTTGACTCTGCTGTTGAACAAGCCCTTTTCATCAAACAACCAGAGTTAGGCAGCCCAACTGACTCATTTCCAGCAGGAATTGCTATTCTGCCCACTTTGGGGTCATGGCCACTTTTTGCCATCAGGGATTATATATTTTCTTTCACATCTTTGATAAAGATTCTGAAGAGTACCGAGCAAAAAGAAAATCTTACTGCGAGTCTATAAGAACATGCACTGCATACTAATATCTCACTGATCCTTATTTTCTAAAATACATTTTGTTACTTGTTGTTAGTCCACTGAAGAAGGGCCACATGGATATCTTTAGTGTTGCTTAATCAAAATAAGACTAAAGAAATTTTTTCATCAGTGGTTGCTTCCATCAACCAAGTTCTTGTAATTTAATTTAATAATTGTTTTTATTTTTAAATAGTTCCTCTTGATCTTTGTTGGCAAATTCTTTTTGCTTTGGGGATAGGATATATATATTTTTTAAATTTCAACCATATTGGTGCCCAGGCCTACATTTTGCTGGCACTTATGAAATGGAATAACAATGTGATCCTTTGCATCTAGAAAACCATAATTTTCTAACCTGATGTGCAACTGATTATGTTCTACAAAACCAAGGTTTGATGGAGAAATACCCCAAGCTGATTTCAAGTATTTTTATATAGTTTATATATTTAGAAACTTATATACAGCTTTTAGAAACCCCAGGGATGCTTCTCCACTAGTAGCACACGACCTTCAGTATCTGCTTCCCAGCCCTAAATCTCCAATCAGACATAAAGGATGAATCCTCTCTCTGCACTCTGGGGTGGTCTGCAGTGGACACTTCACCCTCCCAGGACTCCTCCCCAGCCAAGGGAGCCTCTGTTTGCATTGGGATTTCCGGGCATTTTGAGCTTTACCCAAACAGTATCTATGGCATGTCAGACCGCCTTTGATGGAGACTGCCCTTCCTCTCTCCCTCCTTCCCTCCCTCTTGTCTTGCCAGGCTGTAGCAGTGATTCCAGCATCCCCATCCTCTGTATCATCACAGGGACGCTCAGTAATATCCATCATCTCACACAAACATTTCCCATTCCTTTGATCTAGTATCAATCTGATGGTGGAGTACTCCAATATCTCCATTAAGTGCCTGTATTTTTGTTGACTTTTATACCTGGCTGTAGCTGCTTGGTTCCATCTCCTCCCTGGTCAGAGGAAATGGAAGTGCTGCAGCGGCTGCAGTCTCGCAGACCCGGGGACGAACAGCAGCGGACAAACAGCGCCAGGACCGACCCCGGGGGCTGCGGGCCGGGAGCGGGAGACTGTGAGTGCAGAGAGGGGACCCCTGCCATGCCAGGGGGACAGCCCCACAGGGCTGGGGACAGCTGCCAGGGTTGGGGAGCAGGTTCGGGAGGCCCCGCGCTCCCCGCCCGCGGCGCCTTCAGCACCACCCGGCGCGGACAGCGCCCGGGAGCGGAGCCGCGCTCGGAACGCGCCCCGAGCCCCGCAGCGGCCGCATCCGCACATCCCACATCCCCACATCCCCACATCCCACATCCTCACATCCCCACATCCCCGCATCCCCACATCCACACCCGGGGGCAGCCCCCGGCGCTCCTCAGGCCTCCCCGCCCTCCCCCGGCCCGCCCCGCCGCCGCGGCCACTGACCGAACATCTGGATGTGGCCCTTGGTGATGGGGTTGAAGCTGCCGCAGGCCAGCAGGATAACGTGGGTCTTGGTGGTCTCGGTCATGGTGCGGCCCTGCCCGGCCCCGCCGCGGTCTGAGGCTCGGTGCGGCTGCGGGAGGGAGGAGGGCGGGGGATGGAGCGGGGCCGGGCGGGAGCGGGGGCGGCGCCGCGGCTGCGGGAGCCGGGCCGGGGCCGCCCCTCGGCAGCGCGGCCCCGCGGGGTCCCAGACACGCGTGTGTGTGTGTGTGTGTGTGTGTGTGTATGTATGTGTATGTGTATGTGTATGTGCGCTCTCGTGTCACAGCCCGCGGGGACAGCGGCACTCGGTCCGGCGCAGCTGCTCCCAGGCACACACACACAGGGATGGGCACGCATCGCTCTGTGTGCACTCACACCCACAGAGGAGCAGCAGGGACACGCCGGCATCCCCAGGACTGAGGAGATGGAACGGGAGGTTCAGCCTGCAGATGAGGAGGCTGAAAGGTGACCTTATCACGCCCTGCAACTCCCTAAAAAAAGAGTGTAACTCGGTGGGGGGTCAGTGTTTTCTCCAGGGAGCCAGCAAGAGGACAGGGAGACATAGTCCTAGGCCAACAGACATCAGGAGGAATTTCTTCACAGAAAGGATGATTAGATATTGGAATGGGCTGCCCAGAGAGGTGGTAGAGTCACTGTCCCTGGAAAGGTGTTTAAGGAAAGGCTGGACATGGCACTCAACGCCATGATGCAGTTGACAAGGTGGCAATTAGTCATACCTTGGACTTGATGACCTCAGAGGTCTTTTCCAGCCCGATTCTGTAATCTGCACAACTCAGTGCTCATGAGCAGCTACTTGTGTTCCCCCTGCTGCTCAGGTGGTCCCTGCATAAGTCTCCCAGCTGCTCCAGCTCCAGCACAACATTGCTGTAGCCCATTAGGGAAAATAACTTGTGGGGCTTCAGCTTCAACACATCAATTTCATTGCCTGAAAGACACCAACATTAAATAGATGCTATGCATTCACCAAAAACCAGACTTTACTGCAAGGCAAACTAGTACCAGACTACACAGCTGTCTAATTCTCTAAATGTCTCATTTTTAGGACTGCAGCATTGTTGTTCTTCACTGAAGAAGCTCCTGGCCCTGAGCAAGGGCCAGCAGATACCTCTCTGCCTACAGACACTAAGAGCTGCATACAGCTGCCTTCAGCTCCTTCCTGAAGGCTGCCCTGGCCCTATCTCTGGCTCCTACACACAGATTTTCCTCTCAGCAGGGAGTTTTTTGCCACCAACAGGTCTTCCTTGCTACCTTTATCTATCTTCCTCCTCTGTCCTTAAGAGGACACTCCCCAGGCATTAATTTCTGCCTTCTCACGGCAGAGGCTTTTAGCCCTACCCACAGCACTGTGCAGTGTTTCTCCTTGTCCTGCTAAGATTAATTATTAACAGTCTTTTGCTTGAAAACTTTTTCCCTCCCAGCTCAGCCAGGCGATGGGACACTCATCAGCCTGAGTGATATGAAGGAGCAAGACCACTAGGGAATGAACCTAGGGAATGGGTGTTCCT
>WBNQ01071734.1:0-20247 GCA_013401375.1 Spizella passerina | reverse complement strand
GAAAATAAAAGAAAATAAAAGAAGTGAGAAGTAACTGAGCTGTGTAAGGCAAAGTTTGTGGAAGTCAAGACTTTGGGGCTGTTTTGTCTCCTGGTACACGTGACACCCTTCAGGAGTGCAAAACACTAAAACCAAGGGGGGTCTCAGGAAGGTGGGAACCGGAAGGATGGGGCTGCATCTTTTTTTTCTCTGCTTTTCTCTGCATGGAACAGCAGAGGAAAGCAGAAGGGCAAGGGGATTTTGAAGAAGGGTTTCAAGCCCTAGTGTGAGCTGTTCACACTGCCTGCCTGCTTATGCCTCTTCCTTGGACAATGCTTGGGAAATCGTTACCTGATCCCTCCCACCTTTTTTCACAAAAGCAATCTGGGTCAATTAATCCCTGCTTCATTTCTTCTCATTCTGTCTGGATAGTCACTATGAAGTAAGTGGTAACCAATCTCCGTGCCCATGGAGTCAGTCTGTCTTCTTATTTCCTTACTCATTAAAGCAGACACCTTAGAAAGACTGGAAAATATTACCGAAGCCCAGGAGACTCGATTTTCAGAATAAAGAACCAGTATTTCAGCCTCAGAGGCGACGTGAGTCTGGGACACAAGACAGAGATGAGTATGAAAACAGGCCCTTCAGCTGAGGTGCAAGCACTCCCTGGACATGCTGCTGTTTTCTTGGTTTGTCTGCGGTTTCTGTTGTTGGGGTTGTGGGATTTTCATTTGTTTCTTTTTTCTCTTCACTTTCTGCTCCCTCACCCCTGCACCCTGAGTTGGCCTGACATTAAAAACTGATGTAAAATGAAGAAGCTGCCTGCTAAGATGGTTTCTTCCCTCTTCATGATCCCTCCTGCATGCCAACTCTCCCGCTGTGTTATTACAAGTGTACTTCTGTATGCCGACATTGCTAGGTGCTGTACAGATTCAAACCCAAAAAAGAAAAAAGAAAGGAAGAAACACTGGACAAACAAACTATTTGTTCATGTTGTACTACTGATGCCTGGATTCCCACTGATTTGTGCCTGGTGATTAATGAAGACCTCTGTTTGAAACTTTTCCTGTTCTCAGGACTCTAATTTAAACATATGAACTTGTGCTACCATGTATCTCTCTGTATCTCTCTTTGGGTGATTATTTTTGTTTATATCTCAGAAAAATCTCTTAGAACTCTATCACTTGGGTCAACAAATTTGACAGCTGTTTGGAGGGGAGCACATTGGCACATACAAATACCGACAATACAATTGCTCAAGCCTAGTTTCCTTTAGGAAACTGGAGAAGAAGATCCTCCTCAGGAAGAATGAGTCCTCCCAAAGAAATTTTTACCTCACAGCCAAATAAGGTGCAAGATTTTGGTGCTCTTTTGGTCTGAGCTGAGAGACCTGAGTCAACGCAGATGGACAGGCAGGGACAGTCAGACTGCATTGAGCTTAGTTCAACCATTGCCAAGAGGCACCTGAACTGCTTTTAGTCCTGTGGTTATACTGCTTGCCAATTATTGAGGCTTGGAAGGCACCTACCCTACATCTCTGCCAGGGTCAGAAGGCTTAGGTCAGCTTGTTTAGGCATGAACTGAAGAGGGAGGACATTTCACTCTACTGGATGGATGCCCCAGCTCAGCTTCCTTGTGCTGCTTTGCATTTTGGAGAGGACATGCTCACTGCAGCCTGGTGGTGGTTGTGTCTTTGGAAGTCACACCTCAAGCAGCTTTACTCCTGAGAGAAATGTCAGCAAGATGTAAGGAATTTCAGCTGGGAGCTCAGGCTCTAAGGGTGGATCAGAAAGTTTGACAGATATTCTGCAAAGCAGGATCCCGATGAGCTTGACTCAGTTTCAAGTCTGCTCAGCTCAAGCTGCAGTCCTGCCTTTAGCTGCAAGGCAGTTGTATCCTTGGAGAGGGAGGATTTGGTGCCTTTCATGACAACTGTGCTGGATGTGGTGCCCCTTCTGAGTTCACTGGCTGAACCAAAGAAGAGAAAAATGTTGAACACTTGTAAGGACATAAACGTAGTAGAGGAAGAAGTCAATGACCAAGAAAATTTGGTTTGTGGTGACAATGGCTCCACGAAGGAGTATCCCAAAAACATAGGGAAATGTGCCTTTTTTTTTATTTTAGTGTTAATATCACAATGGAGGTAGGATTTGGAGTGCAGATCACAAGGCACAGGCTTTTGCTTTCCTCCAAGAAGAGACTGGAGAGGGATTCTAATTGGTCTTGATCATCTCATGTTTTTTCTACACTTGTGGCCGGTTAGCATTTTCTAAGCAACTGTGTCTGTCACATAGGGCAGTTTACTTCAAACAACACACTTTTTTTTGCATCACAAGAGGACATGAACAGACAACCCATGTAGGACTGGATCCTTCTATTCCATAGTATCACTGCTGACAGTGGCTAATAGGAGATGCCAAGGCAAAAGATTATGAACAGGGTAAATAGGGAGTGTTTTGTTCTCCACCAGTCTCAAGCTTCAGGACTTCCACAGATGGACATAATGGCTTTCTATTTAAATAGCTATCAGTACTTTTCTTCTGGCTGCCCCTTAAAGCTCCTGACTTAGCACAGTTTGAAAATTCTGCAGTGATGAACTGTCTTATGAATTTTACTTCATATTTTTAAAAATCCATATTTCAAGTCATCTGGTTGAATCTCACAAGGAAAAAACTGACTACACAAATCCCTCCCTTTCACTTCTATCTAGCATGTCCATCACTGATGAATTTTCTCATCACCAGCCAGGAAACAATAAAATACCAAAAAATTTAGAGGATACTAAAGGCATAATTGTATATTTATGCTTCCTTATGATTTGGCTGAATTCCCACCCTTTTCCTTAATTTATGCTATCAAGGTCATGCTTTGCTTTCTTCTGACATGCTGGGTGGAAAGCCTTTCAGAATGCCTAACATTTTCCTTCCACCTTCTCTTTTGTCAGTCACGAGATTAAGTCCCTTGAGAACAACCTTTCAGGAAACACTTAGAACATTTATTTTAAGGGGAAGAGTCAAAGAACATTTTATTGCTTGTATCACTCTCAGAATAACTCCTAAGTCTTAGAATCAGGCCTGAGCACATCACAACTTTTGACATTGTTTCAGGTGATGGGTTATTGTAGGGACCCTTTCATCTTGATGCTAAAACTCAACACAATCCAACCTACTTTGATTTCTTTTCTCAACATAGAAACACAGAAAGAGAGAAAGAAGTATTTTCCTTCAGCATCACCAGTAATGACCCAAAGGAAGGTCACTACTCACCAGTGCTGAGGAAAAATGCACCCCAATACAGACCCAGCCCAAAGAGACTGAAATTATACAGTGCATGTGTAATTGCAAAGGGCTGTAGAACACATAATCTCTTGTGAAGGTTTCCCAGGGCACTGCCTTCATTTGTCAGTTCCCAAGCTTACCTGGATACCAAGAAAAAATCCAAGGAAGGATCACTTACTAGTAAAGGCTTCCTCAACATTTCCCCTCCCTCCTTCCCAAGGCCAGCTCATTTTCATTTAACGTTTTCTGACTTAGCCAATTTGTCTCTATTGTCTGTCTGTTGTTTGGCTAATTCACCTATGGAAAATGGAAGGTATCAGATGCTGCTCAACAGAAACTTGAAACTGAGCATAAGTGAAAGGTGAGTATTGTATCTCTTTGCAATTTACAGACACAAATCCCTCTCCCTTCCTTTCTCTCTTGATCACTCTTGTCTTGTTGAGGGCTTGCAATGTTAACTGTTGGTGCTCAAGCTCTTGAAATAGGTAATTTACCAAAGTCTTTCTGGGGCAAGAGAAGGGAGAAAGTCAGAGACAACAGGAACTAAGAGAAACAAACTCATTATGAGTTGTTCTAATATGAAGACTGTCACTATCTCATTCTTCTTGCTGGCTTTTGCCAGAACCACCATACACTCGGCCTTAAACACAAATATATTGACTTGTCCACTGCTAGTTTTTGGCTGCTCCTACCTTATGTGATTCAACCTTGCTTGGCAATTGCTAATCCAGTCCAAGCCTGAACCACACATGATGGGCTTCCCTGACCTCTTCTGTGGTCCTAGTCAAATGGTCTGATTGGTCCCAAACAATATGTGGTTCCCACTCCTAATTTTTTAGGGTTCCTGAAAAAATTCTCTTAATCGAAACTCAGTCCTTGGGATTTCTCAAACCCTGACTGGATAAATCTGGGCTGGAAATTGTTCTTTTTTATTATTATTAATATTATTGTGTTTTTGTTTTCTTTTCCCATGGAAAATACTGAGATTTCACCAAACAATGAACATCTTTGGCCAAGAGCCCTCCATTTCAGCTCAGAAATGCTCCCCCGTGGGAGTTGTAGCTGGTATGCTTTGTGTCCCTGTTGCTCCCTGTGAGCTGACATTCCTGGCTGGCCCACAACTCTCGTGGTGCAGCGTGGTCCCCTGTCTTGCTGAGACAATGCCATGCACCATGGAAGTCGTGTCACCATGGTGCTCTGTGAGAAATGCACTTCACACGGCAAGCCCAGCGCTGGAGCAGAATGGGGTCACAGAGCTCAGCGGCGACAGCCTCCAGGAGACACTGTCCAAAGATGTTTCAGCTGAACCTCCAGGCCTCCTGCCACACTCTGAAGCCTTGTTGAGAGATTGGTCATAACTTAACATTAAAAAAAACAACTTTACTTTATTTTGAAAGGCAATTTTCCACTGAAAAATATTCTGATGGAAAATTTCAAGCAGCCCCAGAGGATGTTCTTTCCAAAACCCTTTGCATTGTAATTTACCAACTTAATCTCACTTTTGTTGGATTTCTTTTCTGTTGTCTCTGCTTAATCTCTGATAACAGAGGCAGAGCTCCCTTTCACACAAGTGGGAGATGAGGGGGAGCTGAAGACATACATTACTAATGACATATGGAAGAGTTTGTACCTTTCCGAACGGACAGATTTACAAGGTGAGCTCTCATAAGTCCCTAAAGAGAGGAAGATATTTCCCTGTCTTTTCTATGTATTAAAAACGAAACAAAAATCCTTTCAGATCTAAATCCAGCAAATAAAGAACCTCTCTTTTTTTAATCTTTCTTTCCAAGGAGTTTTGAACCTCAGTATCCCATTCAACTTGTTTTTCTGTTTCTCTCTTTTTAACTCATTTCAGGCTGGTGAAAGGTGCCAAACTGTCTGAGCTACAGATCTCCCTCAATATATTTTGGGGGTTTTTTTTGTTGGAGGTTTTTTTGGTGTTGCTTTTTTTTCTTAAGGCAGAAACAAAAGTCTCATGCTATAGCTAAAGACTCCCAACTGACTGGACTTCTCACATGCTTTCAAAAAGTCTACTTTTGCATCTACCTTACTATCTCAGTGAGGCAGTTTGCCTGTTCACCTAGGCTAATAAGACATTCCTCCTCCCTGGACTACAAAGGAGCAGCTTCCACTCACTCTTCAATGTTTCTAAGCAAAGTGGGGCTGAAAAGGGTGACCCAGAGGCTGAAAACAGGGCTTTTAGCAGGGCACTGAGCTACATGTCATCCCACAGATTTTTTTTCTTTCTGTTCTTTTTTCCCTTGTTCTTCCCCAAGTCCCCAACTTGCGTATATTCTTTTGTCTGAAGTGACACTGCAGCAACTGCTAATTGCCCAGTGGCATTTTTGTGTGTGGATATGCTCCAGATCAGCTGCATTTCAGCCTGAAAAGGGGGGTAGGGGGCATGTTTATATATTTGTGGGTGGGAAAATGCAGTAGACAGCATATTCTGTTCCAGGATAGCTGTATAGTTCATCTCGAGATCCCAGGTTCCCCCATTAAAATCTACCCCCTGCCCCAGGGAACAGCCTGGCAAGCTCTCCTGACCCGACAGCACTGGCAGCTGTTTGGCAGCTTCTGAAGTGGATCCAATCTGGTATGAGTTTGCTACACTTTCATTTTGTCTACATCTTCCAAACAAATAACTGAGTCCAGAATCCCAAGCTGTGTTTTGCAATGGAAATGCTTCAACGTCTGGGAATTGCTTCTGCTGCAGGGGAGATATAGAGTGCTGTTAACTGTTTAAAGGTTCAGTGAAGAAGGGAAGGCAGTCCCACATTTATGGGCCAAACACTTGCTTTTAGGGTTTCCTAATGAATACCATGTGGTAAGGGGACCTGGTGAGCCCAAGGGAGCCTGCAGTTAACTGTCTCCCTGAGTCAGTGCCCTCAAAATTCCTGGGCCAGCATTTTTCTGTTAATCTACCATCTTTACCATAAATCTTCTTTTACTATCAGACCTCTTAATTGGAAACACTATGCCTTCACTGTTCAGTGCAGTGCCATTGAATAACTGTGAGTCCCATTCTCCAGCCCCGTGGATGATCAACACAAGTTGAGAATTATCTTGGCTTTCAGACAGACATAACTTCTTGTATTTAGCACCACTGGACTTGATGTGAGGAGCAGCAGAAAGGAGAACTCAGCAGGGCTCAAGACCACATTGCTTAGTGATGTACACAGATGTCTTTCTGTTCTTGAAATTCCTGTTTAATCCAAGGAGAGAGAGTGAATTAAAAAACAGCTGATGTAAACCTTCACTTGATGCTGGAAAATAGTGGGAGAAATTTAGTTGTCGGAAGGCCAGGTTTTCATTTTTGTTTGTGCAGTGCTTGAGAGAAGTTAGAAGAGAGGAAATTCTTATCCCCCATTCAGAGATCTCTAGAGCTTTTGCAATAACCTGAGAGCATCCATATGATTTGACTTCATGGATTAGTTGGATTACAGTGCAACATGTATGTGAATGGACAGTCTCAAAACTTTTCCACACAAATATGGTTGCCTTATTTTACAGCTGGAACATGGGAAGGAGAAGAGACTGGGCATCTTGCCCCAGTCCATGTAAGAAATCAGCAATAACACCAGGCATGGAGTCCCTACACTTGATTCATTCCCACTACTGCTTCTGCAGACCCATCCCTTCTCAACAGAACACTTCTTTCTAAAATTCAATTAAAAGAAAGAAGACAAAATTATTTTTTGCAGCTTCTCTTTAGAATTTCTTCCACCTCCCCATGAGAAATCCTAACTGGATTGTTAAAAAGCAAGTCCATCAAGATTTCTGATTCATTGAATTGCATATATTTTGATAACAGAGCCAATCACAGTACATTTCATCTCACATTCCTTCCTTATATTACTTCAGAGTAGCAACAGAGCAGCTTATATTACAACAGAGCAGCAGAGGGGATCATCCAAAGTCATATAAATCCCTGAGGAAGGCATGGCAGTTCAGGCTGTTTCTATCTTTGAAAAAAAATTTGCCCAAATACAGAAGGCTGAAAGCTCATCTCAATCCCAGCATCTTTACTTTTCCTTTCAGACTGTTTTATTCAACTTTCCAGCTGCTCTGACTCAGGTCAATGATTTGCCAAAGGTCAAAAGCTGAGTCAGGATCTTGGAAAAACCACAATACTGCTGGCTCCCAGCTCAGCTTAAACCATACAAGCCCTCTAGGTCAAACCCCTCCTCAATCTCTCCTGTCCCAGAAAAAAAACCTGCTTTCTTCTTGGAAGAGGCAATAACTCTTCCAAGCCCCTAACTGAACAGCATAGACACAGCTGCACTGGAACACACCTGTACATTTTCTAGCCAAGTACCTTGCAAGTATCTTGAGAGTGGCTGATGTCAGGTAAATTCAGAAGAAAAAATTATCTTAACCAGCTCATTTGCAAGGCACCTAATCCCTAAGGCATTAGCACCTTGATTCCCCTTTCACTCACAGCTCACACCAGAGCACTAACCTACCCCAAGCTACATGCAAGCCCCAGAAATTCCTTCTGATTTAGAATTGCAGCTCTTCTCTGACAACAGCCCTGGCAGGCAGAGACCTGAGTCACATTTGCCTCCTTTTTTGGGCACCCCTCTCCCTCCATCCTTGCTGCAGCTCTGCCCTGGTCGCAGTGCAGAGCATCCTGCAGCTCCATCACAGTTCTGGCCCAAATTCATCCCAGCTGGTGGTAGGATGGCACTGGCTCACTGCCCAAGGACTGACAGAATTTGGATGCAACACATCTGACATGGTACTGACAACCCCATTTCAATTAATCATGTTAAGTGTTCTCTGCAGCCCATTGTAGAGGTTGTACATTACACTGCAGATGTAATCAGTGGAGTCAGCAGAGACCTGGGTATGAATCACCACATCCAAAAGTAGCTGTCTACATTCATGCAGATGAATTGTGTCACAAAGTGTGCATTTCTCCTCCCTAAATATGGCATTCTCCGCATCACTAACAGCCAGCATAAAGTAAAGCAAGTCCTTTATTGCATCCACCAGACTAAGGAATTGACAAATTCTTTTTCCCGTGCAAAATTGTCCTTTTCCTCTACTTTCTCTGCACTCAAGTCTTGATGCACCAGAGCAAGATTTTCTCTATCTCAGGCTCTCTGGGAGACCTCAGTCAAGACTTACCCATTAGTAACTCTCACCTCACAGCTACTGCCCTACTTGTTCACAGAACAATGACCATGTTACCTTAAGTTTATGTTATCTTTATGTTATCTTCGCCTAGAAGACAATTCCAGAACCTGTGTAAGCCATCCCAAATGCAGAGGTGGAACCATCCCTCTCAGCAGCAGACTTTCCATCAGACTGCACTTTCCTAGACACAAACCCTACCTAAGTAACCCAGAGCTCACTCACAGTTTCTTTGAAACCCTTGGTAGTAGAAGAAGAAGAATTTAAAGAATCCCCAGCCAAGCTGAAGGGGTATGTTATGCCCATGCTTCAGCAAGAGACACCAGGACATCAGGAGTCCCTGCTATCATTTGAGTTTGAAACATTTTGATAGTAAACCATGACATAAAACAGAGGGAAAAGGAGGGAAAGTGAGTAACTCACTCCATATAATTTGTTGCATTTCTGTTGCATCAAGTCGTTTGAGACTGATTTGGCTTGGACTTGACTGGGGAGATTTTGCATTTTTTTACACAAATTTGTGCAGCCATCACTCCTTAATGGGCACACTTGTACCCCTGACTGACTGTCTGGGAGCTTTGTGTATTCTCTGGGATGATCATAACAGAAGTTGCTTCCCTTCACACACGGAATTTCATAAAGACCAGAACACTAGTTAGCTATTTTAGTATGTTCAAAATTATATCTTTCCTACTTTTACATTTGCTTTCCCTAGAGAGCCCTCAGAATGTGTGACAAAGTTAATAGGATCTTATTGTCAGGGGAGAATCTTGGTGGGGAAACTGAGGCATGGGCTTAGCAGGGTATGCTCTACTTCACAAGACTCCAGCTCCTCACACCCTTGTGGGTAGCAATAGTCAATATTTCCTGAGAGTTTTCTCCATGGCATGCCTCCAAATGGAATCCTCACAGCAAAGTTGGACTCATACCCCAAAATAAGTGCCGATACCCTCAACGGAGTCTGTAATTATTCTCTTTGCTGCCTGGCTGCCCTCTCTCCTGCCTTCCCTCCGGGCCTGGACACCTGTGTTGAACTGTGATTGCCTCCTCGTTTATGGCAAACAAGTCTGGATTATCCCACTGTATATTTTTAAGGCATTTTGAAAAAAACTGTTTTCTTTTTTTCTCTCATTTTTGCCTTGCCGTGTGTTTTTAATTGGATTCACTGCCCTTCCTCCCCTGCTTGTTAATGCTTTTCTTTGGGGAAGCACAAGTTTTTAACAGCCCTGCAAATACTCACTCCTCTTGGCTAAGCCAAGTCCATTTCTTGGGGATAACCTGTCTCTGACCTACTTTTAAGTTATACAACAAATGTTCTGCTTTCAGCTCAGCCTACTACTGTTCAAATCCACACCACGCAGCCACCATTTGTACACTTGCAGGAGAGCAGAGCACAGTCACACCTGGCAGCTGGTCCCTTCAGGAAGGCAAGGTGCTTCCCTGGAGGGAGATCTCCCACCCATCCACCCCGCCAAACACTTGCTTTTGGGGCTTCCTCCTCAGAGATGGCTCTCGCTGGGGCTCAGCTCTCCTTCCATGCCTCCATGCAAAGCCTTTTCTGCAAGGCCTCCAGCCCAGAGCCAGGCACTGGTGTCAAGGGTTTCATCCTTTTCAGTTTCTCAGGTACCCATTTGCTTCAAGGAACATTCCTGTGGTTCCTGCCAGGCTCCCTTCCAGGGGGAAAAGACTCAGGTGGCTTTGTTCCCTTTGTCGTTGCCAAACTCTTACATTCCTGCTGACACCAGGGTGCCAGAGCAGGGAGCAGTGGCAGGAGGCCATGGCCTCTGCACCCTGGCTATAGTTACAGGGCACTGGGCATAGAGCAGCCAAGGAAGGGCAAATTCACATGGCCTTCACTGGGAGGCCCAGCAAACACGTTTTCTACTGATGACTGTGTGCTAATTAGCAACACTGCCCAGCCCAAAGGTAGAGGATGCTTCGACTCATTAACAATGATAGTGATTAACTAAATTCCCCATCTATCTTCACCTCAGATGGTGCAGGATCTATTTAGTGGCTGCATCCATGCTGCTCCAAGACAGGGTTGCTGCAGAAACACATGCAACGCCTTCCACCTCACATCCCTCCTCAGGAAAAAGGACAAACATGCTCAGAAGTCCCCATTAGGCAGCTTAATGTTCTTACAATGGGAACAGGAAGGCAAATTTCTGCCCCATATACCCTAGTACTACAATGGTCTTGGTTTGTGGACCTGTGATGGCTTTGCCTTCTGCAACTGGGCAACAGAGGTCCAAGCTGGACATCTTTGAAGTTTCAAGAATAGGTTTGAAGGTCTCATTCAAACTTCTGAACTAACCCACTGCCACAAGTACAGTGATTTAAGGCACAGTGGGAGACAGCAAACAAGGGAAGGAAAAAAACCACCACAGGTTAAACACGTGATCAGTAGCCTCAGGAGCTTTCTATCCATTGCAACCAGATCTGCAAGGAGCATTTTCAGGCCTCCAAAACGTTGCCTTGCCTGTCAGATCAAGAAAAAGTGGTTGCTATGACACCACAAACCGTATTTCTCAGGCTGAGATGTGCCAGAATTTCAAACAGATGTGGCAGTGCAAACAAGAAGCCCCCTTGGGAGCCTGCCAGGAGGCTCAGACAATGCAGCAGCATCCGCACATGGTTAGGAGCCACGCCGAGCCAGCCCAGCAATAATGGCCTGTGCATGTACTTTCTGGCCTGCCTTGCAGCTGAGCCCAGAGCAACTCAGCAAACAGTGGGACTGGAAAGCTTTGAAAGAAAACTGCTGAGCAGGGAACTCTGCTGAAATAGCACTTGCCTTCTTTTTTTTTTTTTTTAATCTGCCTTCTTTTCTTTCTCTCTCTCTCTATTTTTTTTTCTTTCTCTTTTCTTTTTTTTTTTCTTTTAGGGCCTCATTTATAGCTCTTTTTTTTGCAGCTTGGAAAGGCTAACCCCAGGCCTGTTTGGCATTTGCTCTTGGCCTGAGCCTTCACATGAAGATCCTCTGTAAATAGGCTAATGTTGGTTTCATTTCCACTCTGAAAGCAAGAAGGGATCCTTCTGTTTCACTAATGCTTTCTTCCCTGGCTGTAACAGAGAGGGCTGGAGTGGGGCAGGAGGGGGGATTTGGCTGGAAACGCCACTGGCCAGATTGGAGAGGTTCTGTCTGCGGGAACAGGTTGACTTTGTCAAACGGTTTGCCTGAGAGCGAGGTTTCCCAGGGAAATGTGCCAGCTCATCTTTCACGTCAAAAGGTCACAAACCCACTTCCAGCGAATTTGGACATTTTGAGGTTTCACTCAGAAGTGGAATGAATTATTTTTATTAGAAGAGGGTTTTTCAAAGAGAGGGAATATCTCTCCTTAGACTAACTAGGAGACTAAGAAAAACAAATCCACTTTGGGGCTCAGCGGCCTTTCTGGGGTCTGAAATGAGAGTGTACCATTTTCAGCTGCACACAGGTGGGAAACACTTGTTCTCCACTTACTGTCTCCACGTCAGCTGTTTAGGCAATTTGAGGAAAGAGCAATCAGCCTCTGGGGGACAAGGGGAAGAGAGATTAGAGAAGAGAGAGGGGCCAAAGAAATAGTGTGAGACAAAGAGAGGTACAGGTAGATGAAGATGTGTGTCTCTGTCATATCCATAGTTTTTCTCTCTAATTTTAGTATACTTTTTTCTTATTATTTTTAATTATTCTTTTGATCTGCTACAGTTCTAGAACATTACTGGGTGTGGAAATCCTGTCTGAAGCTCCTAATCTACACTGGGATTAGAAAGCAGCAAGTCTGCTGCTCTGGGAGAAGGCAGGAAAATGCTGGCATAAGAAGAGACAGTAGACAATATTTTTTTCTTCTTTGTCTAAAGGCTAGGGAAGCCAGTATGGACCCCACAAGAGGTGTTAAAGCAACTAGAACTACCCTCAGTTTTATCTCAGCTGCAGTTTGCTATTGGTCATTGTGTTAAACTGAATTAGGTGGTACATGGAAATATCTTGACCCTAAATCTTCTCCATTCCCAGCCCTTTCATTACCTTCTCTGGGAGTTTGGTGTCAGGGCAAAGGCGAATTTAGCTCTGTTGTAACATCACTTCAACAATTTCTGTGGTAAAGTGAAACAGAATTGTTCACTTGGATGGTTTAGTTCTGCTGCTGATAGTGCACAGAGGAAAAGGGCATTTGTATTTGAACAGAGTGGGAGCTAAATACCTGGCAAGAGCAGGAAAAGAAAAACCCTGTTTTCTGTCATGTGTTTGGGTCTCCAGGCAATACTGGACACTGAGCTCACTCCTGAATTCCAAGGAGTAGATGGGCTAATGTAGTCACCAGATCTCTGATTATTTTATTGAGAGAACTCATGAGAACAATCCATGGATTACAGACCTGTTCTTGGCATTTTTGCAGGTGTGTGGGCAGCTGAGGACAGGACAAAGGAGAAAGGAATAGTGCATGGTTGTGGAAGACCAGATCTCAAACAGGAGGGTCAGTCTGGGCAAGCTCAAAGGAGCTGCTTGAAATTTTTTACATTATATACATTTCCCATGAGAAATTCTTTTGACACTGAATGCTGAGGATGCCAGAAGCAGAGAAGAGGATGATTCACTGAGGCTGGTGCCTATTAAACACCAAGGTCTATAGGGCAGCCTTCTCAGCTAGTACTTTGAGGGACTCATTAATAGAAACTGGGAGGTCCCAATTACAGGATGGTCAGCACCATAACTTTCTTATATTATTTCTCCAGGCAATTTGCCAGTGACCATGGAAGAAGAGCCTGCTCAGCTGAGTGGACATTTGACAAAATGCTTGGGAATTCACGGGCTTGCCACTGACACAGGCAAGTGGGGAAGCAAAATGACTGTCAGGGGGTTATACTCAGCCAAGGGGACATTTTCTGCAGTGTTCTTTCAGAAACAAATTCATCAAAATGAGAACTAAAACACTGGGGAAATTCAAGCTGGACTCCTCCACTGCTGTCTGACCCTGATGAGCTCACAGTAGAGAGATTTCACTGCTGAGAACAGGAGACAGTGAGTGACAGGTCTCACAAAGAGCAGTTTGAAATTCTCTCCTAGGGAGTAAATATCATGTTTACCAGAGCTGTCAGCACCCACTGCCCAGCTTTGCACACCTGCAGATGACTTCCTCCTGAATTTGATTCCCATCCCTCTCCCTTTCTTTAGATGAGCAAGGTAGGAAGGGTGTAATTTATTGTATCTATTTATGTATTTATCTATTTATTTGGCATACTGCACATAAATCAATTCCTCCTTTGCTGTCCTGGCAGGGTTTCAGGGAGGGAGCAGGAGGATGCGTGGGAGCGGAGGCTCCTGAATGGTTGCACACAACTCCCCGACTCTTTCCTGGCACGGAAATACGGTTTCCCAGCACTGGGTTTCCATATTGCTCTGCTGGAAGAAACAGAGCCGGGCATGCTCTCTCCAGGCCTGATCTTATCTGAGATCGCTCCCATCGCTGCGCGGCGCAGATACGGGATGGCTGCGGAGAGCCCGGCTCTGGCAGCCTTCAGCAAGATGCATGGGAGCCCTGATTTTCACATACCCTGCAGCACCTTTTGTCTCCCTCACATCTTTTTTCCTCCCTTTGATCCAAGAGAGACAGAGCTCCTGCCTTTATTCCCTCGCTAAGTTTCAGGCCCTGAAGGATTTATGGTCATTGAGTCATGATCATACAGAATTTGATTCAAAATCAGAGACCTCTTCTTCTGTCTGCCCTCTTCAAGAACTAAGTTTCCAACCTGAACCTGACCCAGGAGAGGAAAAATGATACAACCAGTATCAGGGCAGAATCTGAAATTGTCTGGCAGGGAAAAAGATAATTTGTGTGAGAATAACATATTGGCATCTAAGCCCAACAGGCAATTACCCACTGGTGGTACTCATGGTGGACCAGAGCCAGAGTGTGGCCTCAGAGCTGGATCAGAACTCACCTCTTCCTTCACTAAAGTGAAACCACTGATTATTCTTTATCTGGGCCCCTACTAGCAGCAAGCCTGTGTCATTTTTGCAGTAGTGTTCAACCTGGGAAACCTTTATCCAGCACCACAAACTTAATTTTTGAGATCAAGCAATTAGGATGTGTCAGTTAAGAATGGATTTACCCTGCTCTCTTTTGTCTCTGCATGTCAAGAGGCAGGTGCCAGCAGCACTACTCAGGAAAGCCACTGGTCTGGGAGAGACAGAAGAGTGGAAAAAAGCTGCCTGGGATGCATGTTCTTTGTATATGTGCTCCTTTTGGGATTCCCTTAATCCAGATTTTTTCAGTTCCTTCAGCAGTTTTCCTGCTGTCTCTGCCTGCTATCCTCACACTCAAGCTTCATCACTGAGCCATTGGTTTGGTGGCCCAGAGAGGAATCCACAGGGCACACTCCAGCAGGACTTTCTGATCAGCTGCAGGGAGCATGGCAGGGTTTTCCCCACATCCTTTTATACAGTGCTTTAGAGCAGCCAAGCAGCAGAGCTGCAGCATGCAGCAAGGCAGTGCTGGCTCAGCCAGACAGTCTCTGGTCTTTTCTGAATAAGGGTCTTGTGGCTTAGCTGAGGCAGTGACAGGTTTCAGCCCTGATCCTGCCCCTTCCTAGCAAACCTACCTTCTGAACAGCAAATTGGCAGATCTGCCAGCTTGGCTGGACCCCAGGCCTTCCTGGATCCCTTCCCTGACTTCTCATCATGCGTGTTTTAAATTACTGTTTAAATCAAAGATGTCAGTGATTCAGGCCAAAGGGCTTTGCTGAGAGGTAATCTCATACTTTTTTTCTGGCATCTTTCCTTGTGCTGATCCCAGCACTGAAGGCTTGGGGATCATGAAGGGGCTGGAGGGGCTGCCTTTCCATGCTGCACAGAGCACACAGCCCACTTCTTTGGAGGACCTGAACATTTTTCTAACATTTCTTGCTATAGGAAGGACATGAGACAAACATTACATGCCAGATATTTCCTGGATTTTGACACGTTGCAAGTTGTAGCTTTTAGGCTTGTTTTTTTGTTGGTTTTTTTTGTTTTTTGGTTTTTTTGGGTTTTTTGTTTGTTTGTTTGTTTGTTTGTTTGTTCATTTGTTTGTTCTTCTCCAAAAGAGTTCCAGGGACTTGGGTTCAGAGTGGGTGTATGCAAATGTGTGGATGCTGCATGGACTACGAGAGCAAATTTAGTTTTGCAGTATTTGGCTTCAGTGACCCAGCTGCTCTGCTGCTCCTCTCCCTGGGAATGAGGTCACCTCCTGGTGCTGTGGCTGCACCCATGCCCCACCAGCAATCCCAGTGTGAGCTGAATGACACTTTCAAACTCACTGCAGACTAGAAGGAGCCTTTTAGAGTACTGCCCAGCTCCTCTAAACTTGGACTGTAGGACCTCAAAATGAGGGAGAAGGAATCTAATATCTGCTGCCAAACTCTGCAGGAGAGGGAAACTCCCTTCTAAGCACAGTGGATATTAATGTTTACTCCCTCCCCTATGACAGCATATCCCTCTTAGGGACACTACCTATACCATTGGTTATATCTGAATGGCCTCTCCTGTTATAGCCTCTCCTGTTCTGGAAGGTATTTCAGTAATTATCTGCAGTACTGAATTCCCTAGGTTGGACAGAAAGGGAAACGTTTCCTTCTCTGTCACCTTTAATTGCATTGCACCTCCCCTTCATTCCTCATCCACAGCAATGCTAACGGGATGCCTCTGGTGGGATGCTTGGCACAGTGGATTGGTATTGCATTCTGCTCCAGGTTCAAGCTGAGTATGATTTGTGGGAGGGGAGTGTAGAGTGTTAATCAAGCTGTACATTTGCCTTTAGTTTATGGATTAATTTAAAGTGCATAAATCAATACTTGCTCTGGCACAGCTATGCCCCATCTTCAGCTTTGCCCAAGAAGTTTTCTATCAGGGCTTATTTCTGCTTTACCCTCCTCTCGAGTTCCTCCTCTTGCCTCTGCCTTACTGCATGTCTCTCTACCTCAGCCTCTTCAGTTCTGCTGGAATTTTGTTAGACTTAAGAGTCTTTTTTACAAAAGTCCAATAAAATATGATCACCGCTTTATAAAGTGCATGAACATGAAAAAGTCAAAGCTGTAAATGCCATGTCCATCTGAAAAAACTCAGCCCACAGACCAATACTCTCAGGCATGAGTGAAGTTCCTGGAGTTAGTCTGAGGGGCACAAACAACTTTTATTTCCACTCCTGGCAAAATCTTCAATCTCAGCATCTCAGTAGCAATCTCTGTCTCCCTTCTGCAGGGAATGTTTCTCCCAGCCCCCAACTTGGCTATAACACAGCACTCTTACTCTCCAGATTTCTATCCTCACCAGTCCCTGCCAGGGATTTGTGTCCAGATCAATCTTTTCTTGCACTTTTTTTTCTGTCCTAAGGCTTGAACAGCTGCATCTCATTCTGAGAAGCAGAAAAGTCCCCAGTGGGTGGGAAGGATGTCTCTTCATTGTGATCGAACCTACTGTTGTCTTTTGACACCTGATTGCTTCTCTTCTACTTTCTAAATGCTGAATCCCAATGGATATAGCCCAGTACTGCCAGTCATGCTTGCACTGTTTCACAGTCTGTACAATACTGACTTAAAATTTATAATCCAGCATTAAAAAAAATTAAAATAAAGAATTAAAAATAGATATGTCAGTATAGGTCTCAGTTGGTTCCTTAATACTTTTTCTACAAAAAAATAATATAAAGGTTGTCAAGCACTTTTCTCATACCTGTTTTCACTGGTCAGCCTATGCTTTCTGTGGACTTGTAGGAAATTCCATGGTAATATTCTAGTTAATATCAACACCTCACTGGTTCTATGAGATTTCTGTGGATAGATACTGTCCAAGGTTTCTTGCAAGTCTGATTTTTAATGACATCTACTCAGGCATGCATCTGGGACATCAGCAATATTAAAAAACAATCTAGGATTCTCTCTTTCAGCTAGAAGTGCAATGGGAGGGGATGTTTATGTCACAGGGATATCTGCCTTTCCTGAACTTCTAAATCAGTTACTCCCATCAAAAATTAAATCACAGCCACCCCCCGTCTCCAACAAAGATTTAGTAACAAAGAACTGTTAGACAGATGTAGTAATAGGACAAATCCTATTACTAAGGATTTATCTGTGTACCAAAACAGGCATTACCCATTATTCTCTGGAATCTATTAAAATTAAACATTAGATCCAACTTGACATAACTTTTGCAGATTTCAAGTTTGGAGCCAGAGAGCTAAGAAAAAATAGAGCACAAAGCCCAAACACCTTCCAATTTAAGAGAAGGCTGGAAAGAAGTAGGAACCCACAGTCATATATGATTTTTAATCAATTTTCCCTAGGTAAGGACATATTCTCCTTTGTGAAATAGACTCTGAGGGACCAATTCAAGCTTATCCACTATTTTTCTTATTTAGTCTACAATGTTTCTGAGATTAGGTTGTTGGGACTTTCTTCTTCCAAGAGCTAGGGTATCCACACACACTCCTAGCTCTTACACGTAGAAGGGAAGAGCCTGGTTCCAGTTTTGTGCTCAGAAGAAAGGCAGAGTAGCAAACAAATTCAAAGATGGTGAGAAAATGTTGCTTTTTACATCTGACACCTGACTGAAGCACACCAGGGAGATTTTGTCCCTTTACCAGGTTTTTGTCCTATCAGTGTTTCTCAGTTTCTTGGAAGGGGCGATTCCAATATTTGAGAGCAGTACACACTCCCCATTTACTTCTCTTCATCTCTACTGGGTTGGCGATTTAGTTCCAATGGGCAAAGGGATATGCTCCATTTCTGTTCCCCTGGCATATCCATTCTCCAAGAGAACAGACCTGGCCAAGAGAAAACTGTGGACATTCTGAGCAGGCTAGAGCTTTATTTCTGGGGTTCACAGCAATTCAGTCAGCTGCACTGTGAACTCTGTCTGGGACGAGATCCCTGGAGAAACGTCTTTATACATGGACAGTATCAATATCTGCAGTTTCTGCCTGACACCCTTGTTCCTGGATGACCAGGCACCTCCAGCTCCTCATGCCATCAGTCTTTGGACCCTTTTCATATCTCTTTCCTGAACAAAAGAAACAAACTAATGATATTATAATGAAAGAAACCAGAAACGATAAATAATGAAAGAGCAGAAATTAAATCTGTGCGAGACAGGGGCAACTTCATGTAATGCAGGTCTAAGGGATGATCAGCTCCACAGTCCAGAGGTGACCTCAGAGCTTCTGCAACAACTTTCCTCCAAACAAAATAAAATACTTGAAAACTACACTATATTAGCAGGGGTTAGCCCTTATTTTAAGGTGCTTCCTCTCCCTTCAAAAACACAAACAACCCACACCTTCATAACTTGAAGAGTTGAGTTTGTGGAGGAGAAGTTCAGGTTTTATTTTGTCCCACCTCTATTTGAAGGGTTCAGCCATGGGTTAACCTCCATGCCCTGTAACATTTCAGAGCAATCAGGGAAGACAGACAGATGGAAACACCGGGGGATGGAGGGAAGCTGATTTATATGCAGCTGAAACACAGCCGTGGGGCTGCTGCCAAGCCATATAGATGTGGTGGCAACACAAACAGAGACACGCAGAACAGCCTGTGCAAATATAAACACTGCCACACGTGATGAGGGTTCACCAAGTTCATGCAAACACCAGGGAAGGAAAAGAAAAAAGATACTTAACTGGGGAGGCAAGTGTAAAGATTATGTCAGGCACAGGAGCTCTGTTAAACAAGAAAACAAAAAGAAAGTGCCTCTTTTCTTGTTCTAAAGAAAATCATGCTTAGATAATAGGAATTTGCAACAGATTTAAAGGACACAGTCTGTCTTCCTGTGCCATCAGGAGATATTCTTAACACTCCTGTCAATAACAGTTGCTATCAGTGATCACTTTTCCTCTCCTGTCTAGATCTGGTGGCGTGGCCTGGTTGTTCTTTAAATCATTTGTCTCAGATCGATCATTATGTTTGTTACTCTGTCACTTCAGGATTGTTTCCAAATGTTGGAGGCTCATTACCAAAAGCTGGCCTGGCACTTTCAGTGTCACTCCAGTGAACTGGCATTTCTTCTCCAGCTTTCCCACGTGAATCTACACCAAGCTCAGCAGAGAGTAGAAATCGTCATCCTGCTACAAGGGGCCTGCATGGAAGAAATTTGTGGAGCTGAGTATAGTGCCTAGAGGTTATGAATTGCAGGGTAGAAACCACTAAAGTAATTATTGCTGACTGCTATCCTAGGACAGAAGGGACATGGAAACTAAATACTCAGCCATAGCTGAGGATGTCTCCTCCACCACCACGAATCCTCCTGGCCACACATGTAATAACAAACCGTGTTCTTGCTTTGGGCTATCGTGTTGCAGAGATGCCAGTGCAGCATTTTTTNAAAAAGGGCAGAGAATCACAGACTGCCATCTGTGAAACCTTCAAATATCCCCATCAAAAGCTAAGCACTCAACAAACAAAGCTGTGGTGTCTTACCAAGGGCCCAAAGGGACACCGCAATTTCCTCTGGGCTGAGAGATTAGATGGTTCAGGACTGCAAGCCAGAAGGCTTCCATCCAAGCCCAGCCACTGACTCAAAGTCCATAACCACCTACAGGCCTTTGCCAAATACAGCTGTAAGCAGAAAGTTATATCCATGAGACTGATGAGACACAGTGTCCTCTTGTTTATTGCTGTCCATAATATTGACCTGAACAGACCACACTGGTTACTTGAAACTGGTTGAGATGTCCTTGAACAAGGGGCCCTCCCATCACACTCATAGCTGCAGAGACACTCTTGGCTGTTGGCGTCCTCTCTTCACCTACAGAAGTCAGCTCCAAGAATGCTGAGAATATTCCAGCCTTTTAGTAAGCCTTGCCCTTTCCATGGACTGAATCTCCCCTGGAAAAAAAAAAAAAAA
>WBNQ01071711.1:0-11596 GCA_013401375.1 Spizella passerina | reverse complement strand
CAGAAGTTCCCAAAACTTACACATCTAGCTGGGAGGAAGGATGCAGCAGAAAATTAACTATCTGCTGGAGCACACTAAGAGTCTGACTGGATAATCACAAAAATCATATAATGGATAGACAGAAGATGGATTTTCATGGAGTGTCTGCCTTTTCTTCCAAGAACACATAGCTTGTAACAGGTGAAGGTCAGAAAACTAAGGGGCAATAGAGTTTTCTACCATGAGTCATAATCCTTCACAGCAAATGCTTTTTAGCTCTAAGTTTATAAAAATCAAAAAACGTAGTTGAAAATTTTTAAAATGAGACTTGGGGAAAGACATGAACATTATCTCAGGGTAGTGGTCTGCAAGAAGGTGAGCATCATTTACATCTGAATTCTGTCAGGAAGACCAGAACATCATCAGTGCTTGGTAACTTGGGCCAGACTTCATAGTCTGGCTCAAACTTCACTGTACACAATCTGACTAAAACCTTTCAATTCCAATCCAGAAACCTGTTACTTTATTGTTTTTAAAACTATTCTATCAAGCAGGGATGGTCTTACTATGAGTTCATATAATTTTTCCTGTATTAAAGTTCAGCCTATTCTCAAAAAGTGCCCCAAGAGTTGGATTCTATTTGAGTAAATACAGCAAAAGGCAGCAACACCGACTTCTTTACAGTGTAGTGAAATAACCTTGCACATCTGTGCAGCAAACAAATGAACAAATTTTACTGAAAATGCACCTTGTATCAGAGCACCAGCCTCATGTCCTTAAAAGTTATTTTAAAGAGACTATTTGGTCAAAGAGACAGGATGGGAATGATGTGTTTTGTAGCACTGGTGGGTCTCTTATCTGTCTGCCTTGGTGAGTTTTAATTACCCAGTCTGAGATCTGAATTTTACAGTATTTGAGCAGCTTAACAATTTTCACAAGAAGTTTTATTTCAGATCTTGATTTACAAAGTTTTTTTTTTAGAATAGCCTTATAAAAAACATTCTTGCTGTGAGGGTGGTCAAGCACTGGACTTTTTTGCCCAGAGCCTGTGGAGTCTCCAGTGGTGGAGGTACTCCCAACTCACAGGCTGACCATGCTGGAGCATGGGGCTGCACTGGACGAGTCTGGGAAATTCTTCCTTTTAGCATCAAATTTGAGCACAAGGTTTTAACATCAGCCTGTGTAAATATCCAATGTGTTTCTCTTGTCATTCAGAGGACCCCTGAAATGCATTTTGGTTTTGGTTTATGGAGCTTTTTTTGAGAGAATAAGTTCTTTATGTGTCCAGGCTGCAGAAGTTAGACAAGGAGCTCCAGCTTGCACAACAGCACCATTTCAAACTGGCTACACTTGGAAAGAAATCCTATTTTCTGATGATTTAATTGAAGCTTTTTTCCCCACCAACATTGTCTTTTCCCTTACCTGAGCAACATCTTCAAGTTTGTTCCACTTTAAAGAGAGCAGCAGTTTTGGCAACGATTGTGGGAAATTTTCACGACAGTCATATCGCAAAGTCCAAATGAGATCCATTTCATTTTCACAAAGCTGAGATAAAGGATCTCTTTCCATTATATCTTTTAGCACAACATAAAACTTCTTACCACCTCGACCCTAGGAAATGAGACATGTATAATGTGATAAATCCAGTAAGAGTCTGGTATGGTACCTCAAATACCAGCAACCCTACAGCAGAAAGAACATCAGATAAAAATTTATGAAACACAGGGAAATCACCACAAAGTAACAGATTCCAAATGCAGCGTGCAGAACTTTCTGAAAAAATAACTCAACTTCAGAGTTAAGGACGCTAGATGGCAATATTTCTGTTTAGCAACTCCAACATGGAGCACTTTCATTTAGGATGCATATACTTTTTTCAACTATTATTCAAATGAGCAAATTTAGATAAATACAATAATTTCTTCTCCTTAGCAATAGAAAAATACTTTTGCAACAATCAAAAGAAAACGCATTTGCCAAGTAGACATACATTTATTATGGTCTTCTAGTCCTAAACTGTTTTTCAGCTCTAATGTAAATGTTAGCTGTCTTCCAAATCCAGAGTATGTAAAGCTTTTTGACAAAATATAGACAAGTCCAAAATATATTGGGAAAAGCAGATATATATCTGAATTTTAAAGCAGTTTATCAAAGTGAATTGTATAAGAAAACAGAGCCAGTAGAATTGCTATTTGAGCAGTTGACTTATTTTTAGATTGATGCAGAAGATAAGAACCAAGTAAACCCAGAAAATTAATTTTAAAATAGTCTTTAGATGATGCTCACCGCCATTGCAGCATTGTCACTGTTTCTTGCAATCTCAGCTGCCTTTTCAAGTATCTGCAAGAAGTTGGTTTTAAACACATTAGATTTAACCCCAAATGTGACCACATTGCTAGAATAAGCATTACAGAATCAAAGCAGATAAGGAAATGTTGCTATCTTTTAGGTAGTTTCGTATATCCAGTGGTATAACATGGACTTGTGTGCAGTGTCCCCTTTCTCACCTGCAGGACCAGGGAGATCAGAAACAGCAGTGCTTAGGATGACCTCTATTATTTCCTTTTTCATCACTCCTGGGCTAAATTAAACAGCCTTCCTGATGACATCTTGCTTTCTGTTTCTGCATTTCCTCATCATTTTTCATCACAGAAAATCAGTTCCTCAACTCTAACTTACCCTTTGCTTTCTCACCTCTACTTGTGCAGTTTCCAAGGGCACAGTTCCCATGCCCATGGATCCATGCTTCTAGCCCTCAACCCCAGTAAGAACCCACAAGCCCAGTCCTTTCACCATGCTCTCAGACTGCCCATATGATCTCAGTCAGTGTGTCCAGGTACTTCTCTAGATCTTGGATCTCCTTTCCCTTTTTTCTTTTCTTTTGAACATTTGACTTGGTTTTTGAAGTTCAGGCAATAACCCATAATGGAGAATTAAGTCTAGAGGTAAATGCAGTTCTTCAAAGTGCATTCTGCACATGACTGCAACCAAGCCAGGTGTTACAATGCTGAACTGGCCAGGTATGTCTGCCTACAGCTGTCAGATGCTGCTGCTTCGAGGAACAAACCATGAAATAAAATCTCAATAAAGAAAAAAGTCTAAGGAACTCCTGAGAGCTCTGCCTCTCCTGTCACCCAGGAATACAACAGCACCTCAGCTGGTCTGGGAGTCACAGGCCCATCAAGACTTGTGCTGTCTTTACTCAGACAACACAAGAAACAACAAAAGGCTGCAATAATCAGAGCATAAATACCCAGCAGCTAAAATCCCTAGAAAGGCATCCCAACTTGTTTTATTTCTTTTCTCTGTATGAAACTCTCATTAGTATCATGTATTACATCTGCTACTTGGCTACAAAGCTTATTTACATACTGTGTGTGAAAACATGCATAAACAAAACCACAGTGTCCTAATTCTATGTTTGATTCTCTCCTCCCCCTGCTTTGCAGAGTTTCTCGGTGTGCAAATAAATTTTCAAAGTCTTTGCAAGTCCAGCTTTGTTCTGTGAACCCGAGCCCCATGATGTGCCCGCAGCACTGGCCATGGCCCAGCCCCACACATGGCTCTTGTCTCAGACAAGTCTCTTATCCCTGCTCCAGGCTCTTTTGCTCCCTCAGCCCCCAAAAAGTTCCTCACTGTGCAAGCAGCATTGCACAGCTCGCTGTGCAAGCAGGTTGATGAGATGATTGAAAAGATTCATCTATTTTTGCACATTATGTTTCTCAAAACACAAATCTGGCATCTCATTCTTTGTTTTCTTGGCAGAAACCAGCAACAACACTGGGAAAATGAGAAGCAGCCATAGAACAAGCAAGTCTCAGCTGGAGCATTGTAAGAGACAGATCCTCAGCTGATGTAATTCCAGCAGCTGCAACATCACTCCTCATTCAACAGAACCTTCACCAAGAGGATCTTTAGGAGATTGAGTTGAATGAGGCTGAAAGTCACAAGGGATGAAGGCCATTAGACCCTACCTTGATGTCACTACACTCTGCCTCACCCAGTAAAATATTGGCNGCAATAGAAAAATACTTTTGCAACAATCAAAAGAAAACGCATTTGCCAAGTAGACATACATTTATTATGGTCTTCTAGTCCTAAACTGTTTTTCAGCTCTAATGTAAATGTTAGCTGTCTTCCAAATCCAGAGTATGTAAAGCTTTTTGACAAAATATAGACAAGTCCAAAATATATTGGGAAAAGCAGATATATATCTGAATTTTAAAGCAGTTTATCAAAGTGAATTGTATAAGAAAACAGAGCCAGTAGAATTGCTATTTGAGCAGTTGACTTATTTTTAGATTGATGCAGAAGATAAGAACCAAGTAAACCCAGAAAATTAATTTTAAAATAGTCTTTAGATGATGCTCACCGCCATTGCAGCATTGTCACTGTTTCTTGCAATCTCAGCTGCCTTTTCAAGTATCTGCAAGAAGTTGGTTTTAAACACATTAGATTTAACCCCAAATGTGACCACATTGCTAGAATAAGCATTACAGAATCAAAGCAGATAAGGAAATGTTGCTATCTTTTAGGTAGTTTCGTATATCCAGTGGTATAACATGGACTTGTGTGCAGTGTCCCCTTTCTCACCTGCAGGACCAGGGAGATCAGAAACAGCAGTGCTTAGGATGACCTCTATTATTTCCTTTTTCATCACTCCTGGGCTAAATTAAACAGCCTTCCTGATGACATCTTGCTTTCTGTTTCTGCATTTCCTCATCATTTTTCATCACAGAAAATCAGTTCCTCAACTCTAACTTACCCTTTGCTTTCTCACCTCTACTTGTGCAGTTTCCAAGGGCACAGTTCCCATGCCCATGGATCCATGCTTCTAGCCCTCAACCCCAGTAAGAACCCACAAGCCCAGTCCTTTCACCATGCTCTCAGACTGCCCATATGATCTCAGTCAGTGTGTCCAGGTACTTCTCTAGATCTTGGATCTCCTTTCCCTTTTTTCTTTTCTTTTGAACATTTGACTTGGTTTTTGGAGTTCAGGCAATAACCCATAATGGAGAATTAAGTCTAGAGGTAAATGCAGTTCTTCAAAGTGCATTCTGCACATGACTGCAACCAAGCCAGGTGTTACAATGCTGAACTGGCCAGGTATGTCTGCCTACAGCTGTCAGATGCTGCTGCTTCGAGGAACAAACCATGAAATAAAATCTCAATAAAGAAAAAAGTCTAAGGAACTCCTGAGAGCTCTGCCTCTCCTGTCACCCAGGAATACAACAGCACCTCAGCTGGTCTGGGAGTCACAGGCCCATCAAGANCAACAAAAGGCTGCAATAATCAGAGCATAAATACCCAGCAGCTAAAATCCCTAGAAAGGCATCCCAACTTGTTTTATTTCTTTTCTCTGTATGAAACTCTCATTAGTATCATGTATTACATCTGCTACTTGGCTACAAAGCTTATTTACATACTGTGTGTGAAAACATGCATAAACAAAACCACAGTGTCCTAATTCTATGTTTGATTCTCTCCTCCCCCTGCTTTGCAGAGTTTCTCGGTGTGCAAATAAATTTTCAAAGTCTTTGCAAGTCCAGCTTTGTTCTGTGAACCCGAGCCCCATGATGTGCCCGCAGCACTGGCCATGGCCCAGCCCCACACATGGCTCTTGTCTCAGACAAGTCTCTTATCCCTGCTCCAGGCTCTTTTGCTCCCTCAGCCCCCAAAAAGTTCCTCACTGTGCAAGCAGCATTGCACAGCTCGCTGTGCAAGCAGGTTGATGAGATGATTGAAAAGATTCATCTATTTTTGCACATTATGTTTCTCAAAACACAAATCTGGCATCTCATTCTTTGTTTTCTTGGCAGAAACCAGCAACAACACTGGGAAAATGAGAAGCAGCCATAGAACAAGCAAGTCTCAGTTGGAACATTCTAAGAGACAGCTGATGTAATTCCAGCAGCTGCAACATCACTCCTCATTCAACAGAACCTTCACCACGAGGATCTTTAGGAGATTGAGTTGAATGAAGCTGAAAGTCACAAGGGATGAAGGCCATTAGACCCTACCTTGATGTCACTACACTCTGCCTCACCCAGTAAAATATTGGCTGCATTCAGCCCAGGGTTTTAACTTCGTGAGAACTTGGTATTGCAGGGATAAAGAAAAGAAACACCAGAGCCAGAAGAAATATGTGATTACTAAAGAGACACACTTTTACTTAGTCTGTCTAATATGTACATTCATTTTTTCTTTAAAAATTAAATGCTCGTAAGTGTGATGAGTAAAAAACTTAAAGCAATACCAAAACTGGATAAAATATGTCCACTATGAAGCATTAACTGGTTAGCCATAAATAAACAGCAATTGGTCAGTACTGGTTTAGCTCTTACTGCATTTCCAATGCTGTTTGAATAAAAGAAAAAGTACTGTGATGACAAGGAAGGGGAAACACTTTTAACCCCAACTGAAACAAAAGAAATGCTATCTTGTTATTTGATTTCATTTTTATGAACCTAAATGCCAAATCTGCCTTTGAGCAAGATGATAAAACTTGATAACTTCAGTCTTTTTGAAGGTGCAAAATCCTCCATAAAGAAAAAGAAGCAATTTCTCTAGGTTGTTACTGACTTTCCCCAAACCAAAATTCAGACTAATGTGTACATGACTTAAGCCTGACTTTTATAATGTATAATTAGCAGTGTTTTAAGACTCATTTCATTACTTGTTTCCAGGACTTAGCCTTTTTTGCTAGTTTCTAAACGCTTTTCCATCTATCCTTCACACTACAGAAATAACCACGTGTATTCCAAATATACACTTCCTTTCTAGACAGATTCTTATCTTCACCTGTAGAAAAGTGCAGGGCCACTTCAGTGGATTTATTCCAAGAGCAGACCTTCAGAAATGCCTTTGCACACAGTGTTAAGAGTCCATTTATCCTTTAAAGGACCTGAGCTCACAGGGCAGCGTCCCAAAGAGTGCCTAACACACATTTGTACCAAGAGAGAACAGATCTTTATAGATCACAGGCAAGAACAGTTTGAAGGTTTCCAGAATAGCTGATAAATTTAGCTTTTTGTAGAACCATTCATACAGGAAACTGATTTGCTTTTGACCTTCAAAAGACCATGTACAGACCACTTTTAAAAGTGTACATCTTCAAAATAGACCCTGAAGTCAAGCACTGCCACTCATGCAGTGCAAGTTTAACAAACTGCAGTACAGTGACTAAAAGGCAGGAAAAGGGGAATTCACTGGAAAAGGCAGTGTTGAAAGGAAAGAAAAACCAGCTATTTCCACATAAGCATTCATGACTCTGTTTAGGTCATCTCTTACCTTATCAAAGGGAGGGTAATTAATGGGCTGCTTTGAATATTCCTGAAATCTAATGTGCAAAGCTGTTGCATTTTCAGTGTAAGGGTTGGTCTGGACGGTTCCCATGGGATTCAACATTTCTTCAAGTTCATCTGAAACACAGACAGAACAGTTAATATTACAGGCCAGCATGCAGTAAGAAATCACTTCCTTATAAAATGGACAGAGCATGTTCTGCTGCACAGCACTTTCAGTGCAATGCTCTGTATTTTCAAGATAAACCACCTCCTGCATTCCCAAATGTTGGATTATCACCCCATGAGAAACTGATTTCCTTAAGGAAACATAATAGTCCAGGGAAGCTGAGCTATCCCTACACTGAAACAAATCCCAGTGAGATCTGCAGCTTCTGCAGAGCAGAACACACCCTGTGGATCAAAAGGAGAGCAGAGCTTCAGGCCAGCCAGGCTGGGACAGCATTCCTCAGGATGGGATCAGAGTGGCATAAGGCTCCAGACATTCCCACTAATTGATCTCAA
This sequence comes from Spizella passerina, assembly GCA_013401375.1. Classification (NCBI taxonomy): domain Eukaryota; kingdom Metazoa; phylum Chordata; class Aves; order Passeriformes; family Passerellidae; genus Spizella; species Spizella passerina. The sequence continues at coordinate 3,809 of WBNQ01071711.1, read as the reverse complement.
TAGCAGGGAACAAGACAAAATTCCAATTTACAATTTTTGCTGATGCAAATATTACCACTTACATTATAATTGATCTATTCAATTTTGGGTGCAAGGCACAGGGACCAAATGAAACATAAACTGTGCCTTAAAATACAGATATAAACATGCATCTATTTTATGTGGTTTTCCTTCCATAACAGATGAAACTTTTAGAACACTACTTCTTGCTCTTCCTCTTTCCTGCTAAACAATACTTTCAGGAATGAGATTAAAATGTTGTATATATATCCACATAAAAATTACAAGTATAAAGAGAAAATTACAAGAGATCTGAACACACATACAGTAAATATTCTGTTCTTGCACCCACTCTTTCCTACAGCCAAAGTCCAAATCTGAAAAGCTGAGGTTTACCAGGAAATGATGACCAGCTGTGCAGTACCAGTTCTCCATTCCTCAAGTGCCCTTTATAATCAAACACCATGGTATTCACCCAGGCTACAGGATAATGCTGCCAAAGGAAAGAATTGTTATATGGAAATGAAGATGCCAGGAAATGTTATACAGAAAACACTGCAAATACATAAAATTGAGAGGATGGCTAGGAGTTTTTTTTCAAATGATGATACCTTTCAAAAAAGAAATTAATCACTGAGAAGTATCAAAAGTTTTCATACCAAGATGTTCAATTCTTAATACATACACTGCTTTTAATATCTTTTAATTTTGCATTGTTGAGCACAAGTGAGGACAAGGAAAGATTTCTGGATGCTCATTTTGATAAAATTAGGAGGTCATTGAAGAAAAACAAATGAGATAATTACCACTTTTCCTGCTTTCCTAATGGTTTGGTATTTGGAGGGATTCATTGCCTTGGTGGACTTTTTAGTTTTCATCTTATCCATGACAGCATAAACAGCAAAGCAGAGCCTTGCCATCCTTGGCAGATCACAGACATTGATTTCAAACTCCAGCACTTCATTCCAAACGTGGTCACTTCTCCCAGATATTTCTGTGCTCACAATTGTTTTACAAAGGAGCTCTGTGCCATGGAAAAGACCAGCCCTAACATGAACCTGCCATAAAGAAATGAGAGGTTTAAAGATTGTCACAGAACCTACAGAATTCTGCACAGAATAATATATAGAACATACATACATATTAATTCCATCAAATAAACAACAAAGCGCAGTGAAGAAGTTAAGACTGATTTTCTGAAAACAAATTAAAATCTCCAGGTAGAACCAATTTGTGCTTCTAAATGAGAAATGTTTGGGGTTTTTTCAGCTTAAGGAAAAGCTCACTTTTTATTTAAACTATTTCTAAAAATGTACAGAGGGAACACTGCTGACCCTAACATCAGGAGTCACCTGTAGTAATAATAACAATAAATAAGATTTCCAGGGTTTGTTTTGTCTTTAGTACCCAGGAGCCAACAAAACCAGGTAGCTTGAACAATTAAAATAAGGACCAGGAAAGGAGAAGGACAACTAGAGAAAGAAGCTGGAGTTACTGGCACTGAAATGAAACTCATTACATGTCAATGCTAAGATGTTTTTCTGTTCTTTCTTCCTTTTTCTGTTTCATTTCTATATTTATGTTCCATAACATATATACACAGAAAACTGCAGAGTGAAATGTGCCAACTTCTTTCAGGTGGCCTTCCAAAATATCAGTGTGAGAGAGAGACAAGAGAGAGAAAACCCCACAAATGTAATCTTTTGGCTCAACACCAAAAAGAAATCCTCAATGTTAAATATGTAAAAGTGATCTGATGTTTCAGGTTCCCTCTATTTCTGAATCAACCTTCCCCATATTCACTTTAAGCTATCACATTATTGCTGAGCACTGCAAGGCAAAGAGAGAGAGATTAAATTTGATAGTGGCTTTGGGCAAAAAAATTATTCACCTCTTTAATTCTATGACTTCTGATCTTGTTAATGTAAGGGTTTGAACCCCAATTTTTTTCTTTTTATTCTGACATGCCCCTTTTTGAATGAAATGGTGTTTACTGATGGGGTGGCCAAAGACCAAGAGAAAAGAAAAGCAATTTTCAATGTCATGTATTTGGAGAATGGGGTGTTGGACTGCTGGGTGAGGTCACTTGTGCCCTAGGTGGATGTCCCCAACCCAGCTCACACTGGGGCAGTGCTACCCAGCTGACAAATGTTTTGTTCCCCACTACAAACACTGCATTTGTGAACCTTGGTGGTGGGTTCAGCAGAAATGGATGAATATTGGCTTATCCACAGCACAGTGGGGCTAAAGGAACAATGGCAGTGAATTAAACAGCCTTAGAATCAGGACTGGAAAACAAATACAAAATTGTCACTATTGAGAGTGTAACACTGTAGGCAAACAAGGCAGGAAAGCATGCACAGGTTTGCAGGGTCACTGCATTTATTCCTGTCCTAGGTTACCCACAGGACTTGTAATTTTTCAAGACTGAAAAGCATTGAAAATACTAAATAACATTTAGATGGTGCCCACAGGAGCCAGTATGAAAGAACTGCCAGTTTTTCCAGTTTCTTCTCAAGCTTAGAAAATACTTTGATTGTTTTTCCCCTAAAAGCATACTGAAATTAACCAAAAGTCACTTTTCTAAGCATGAAAAAACCCACCCTAGAAACTCCTGACATGTTGTCCTTCCAGAATCCTTCCAGACATATGTTCCTTCCAGAATCCACCAGCTCTTTTATCTTTCCTTTTAAAAACTTAAGGGTCTACAGAGGAGGGTTAAGAAGATATTGGGACTAGCTAAATAACGATTTAGACAAAAAAGAGGAAAACATCTGGTTTTGTAGCCATCAACTTCCACAATCGCAGTGTCTCAGGTATTAAAATGTAACTATGGCTCATTTATCTGTAATGTAGAACTTCTTTTTGGTGTTTACCAAAATGTAGGATTGGTAATTTACAAGGAGGTTGTAACAACAGTTTTGAAAGAAAAAAATGCACCAGGTACCCTGAATATAACATGAGAATAGAAAATATCAATGGTTAACTAGATATCTTCCTTGTCTACAGGACTGGCTACACAATTCACTGATTTCTGAACAAAATAAAGGAGTTTAATGCTGTTCTACCTCACAGGCAAGTGTTTTGTATGGCATTAAAGTAGCTGAGCAATAAATTCCCACGTGTTAACAACTTGTGGTCTGTATAGCAGTCAGTAGCCCAGTCATGTATATTTTCACAGGAAATGATACTCCAGCTTTCTTTCTTTGTGTTCCTCATGTGTAGAAAATAAAAGACAGATTGTATAGAAGCACACTGTACAAGTTTAGACATACAGAGTATATTCAGGACTACTAAAATACCATGTTGCACTTTAAAACATTTAATATTTAATTTACTTGTGCAAGGTGTTTATGACAATCTATTTAAAATGAGCTCATTTCACACCACTATCAGCACTTTAGAGAAACCATGTTTTAAAAAAATCAAATACCAATGAACACTTATGTCATACTGCCACAATGATTGCAATGTTCCAATGCACATATCCAGCTTCAGACAATAAAGAAATATTTTAGCAATAAAGCCAGATTTTGACCAATGCTACCAATGTAATTGGGAATAATTAAAAATGCTGAAATCTGTATGATTTTGAGTTCACCTAGCATTAAAATCATTAAAACAATGAACAGAATGTCTTTTGACACCAGACACAGTTACTTACTTTGGCATTTTCTTCTGTGTTTAGTTTATTGCCCTTTAATAGGATAATCTTGAAAGGGTTGGAAATATCCCACACACTCTGAGGAGAGAAACAAAGATACAAGTTCACTCTTCATCACTGTAACATTGAGACCTATTTTGTAAGT